>JANHGN010001994.1:0-46174 GCA_024605025.1 Megaceryle maxima
GGTGCAGGGAAAGAAAAAAAAGCCCCCCACCCCAAAAACAAAAAACTTTCCCTCTTTTCCTCCCCCACTCACACCCCCACCCCCCCCCCCCCCCCCCCCCCCCCCCCCCCCAAGCTACATAATTTACTCCCAGTCCATAAGGTCCTTAGTTCCAGTGATTGGGATGATGGATGGCTCTACTTCAGATGCAGCAAGAGAAGATACATCAATGTATCACTCTGCAGGAAAAAAATAAACAATACAGCAAACAAAGCAGCAGGATAATGTGGTGGGGGCAGAAAAGACAGGAGAATTCTCTGCTGGTGGAAAAAAATAGGCAACCCTATCCTGGAGTTCTGTAAAATGCAGCACATTGGTTTTGCACTCATTGTGGTCATGTTTACGTGAAAACTGATAAAAAGGGGTGCCCAACATCTGCAAAAGGGGGAAGATCTTTTCCACTTGAGTACTGATGTTTTTACAGGAGTAGAGACTACAGTAGCTGTGCCATAACCTTATTTCTGATGATGTACTTCATTGTAAATGTTTGAGACTTGAGGCAGTTCACTGTAAATGTCTGTGAAAGTTAGGTGACTTTGTAGTTTATCTCTGAAAACTACTATTGCCTAAATCATTCTATAGCAATTGATTAAAACATTTAAGTTTAATGTAAGTCAGTATTCAAACTCAGATCCAACAAATCAACAATTACTCTGCTAAAACTATCACAGTTCCTACCATAAAACTCAGCAACAAATGTAATAAAAATAAAGGAATACTAATATTAAATATTACACTCTTAAATATTACACTCTTTTTGCGAGAGGTGAGAGAACTGTTCCTTGACAAAGACAAGTGATGGCCTGAAGAAATTCTGAAGACTTAGGCAAACCAATTAAATCAAACAAGACACATCCAAAATACATTCATTATTTATGTATGCTTTCAGCACGATGTAATAATAGTGTATTAATTGCAGCTTGTAATTTAGATGATTTAGACAGAACATAAAGAGAGAAATATAACCACAAACAAACAAACAAAAAAAAATCACATAATTCACATCACAAAAGTTCAAGGTAATTTTCAAATGCCTACAGGGAGTAGAAAAATTTGAAAATCATTAGAGTTATACTGTGCAATAGGACAGGTTTTCCTCTTTCTACAGGGAAATGGTTTCATCATCCAGAAGTCATATGAAGCTCTAATGATTTGTTGTTGAGAACGTTAATACTGCTTACTAGTCTCTCACTTTATAAAATCTGAGTTATATGTAATTTTGCTGAACTTTAAACAGTGAAGTTGAGAGGGTGTTTTCCATTCTAGTTGAATTCCTTTAGAAAACACCTCTACTATTGCTGCAACAAAGCCAAGGAAGGAAATTGGTATTTCACTCATCTGAAAAACTCAGTAACTGTTCTTTGAACAGTAACGATGCCTGCATTTTTTTAGAGCAGCTTTATAAAACCTGTAAAGAGAGACCACTGATTACTGGATTTCTCTTTTGCTTTTCTTCTACAATTCAACAAAGATTTGCACAAATCAAAAGCTTTTGTAAATGCAAACGTGATTCCAGTTAGCTAAAATATATGGAAAGTCAAGTCTTGCAGATCAGGGATGAAGTTCTCAGACTAGAAGACCACGCCTGTTCTGGGAAGACAGCAAAAGCCTTTCTGCAAACCCTTTGCAGGGAGACAAAGGGAGTCTCATGTTCAAGGTGGAGAGGAATGCCATGTCCAGGACATGGATGCCCTGTCTGCACATGCCTCCCAGTTCCTGTGTGTGCTAGGCCAGCAATTGATTTGGATTAGTTGGACATTTCTTCTTGGAGGTGAAGCTGATTGACAAAACAGTTGAGCCCTGCAGTTGCAAGTGAATCAATGCTTTTCTTTCTTTAACATCCAAAATAGCAGTAAGTACTCTGAAAAGGCAGCCATACATCAGAAATTGAGCCCCAAAGTGAGTGTACACTTTAAACTTTTATCTCTGTGAGCCAGCTCCCAAAATCCCACAGTCACTGCACGGGAAAAATACATTCATTAATGTCTCTAAAAGTGCTAAAATACTAGAATGGTGATATGAGAAAAAAGCCCATCAAGAATTAATAATCTTGGCTTTGGAGTAGAGTTTTAAAGGACTGCAGTTAAGTAAAACCTGTGAGCTCGTAATGACCATATAAGGTGAAATAGAATAATTGGTAAGGGAGTGCTGTTAATCCTGTACACTGAACAAAGAAAGATTTCTATGGACATACTTTACATGTTCATGAAACTAGTGATTAGTATATTACTAAATACATATAAGTATGAACAAGACACAATCTTGATTTTTTTTGTTTCCTGACTTCTGAATACTGTATTTTACATGTTTATTAATATTCTTCTTTCCTATGCTTTTCTACATGTTCAAGATAAGTGTTCATATTCAACACGAATATGCAGAATTTGAAAGAAATTAATTTTCTGCAAAACTGAAATCTGTCTTCCAGCTGGAACCTACTCATCTCATGTTTTCTTTAACCCCTAAATCAGAACACATGTTTTTGTTGAACTGGTCTGAAATAGTGCTTTGAAAAGCTGACTATAAAAACTTTTATTACACTTCCAAGCATGTCCCTTGTAAAAAAGTCCCTATCACCTCTGGTAATTATGAAAATAAATGTTAGAAAAATATTACCAAGGTCGTAAAATCAAGTATTTGAAACAAAAAATTTGAAGGATTTGCCTTCATCTGATACTTTATCCCCTTGCCCTACTCAAATTAGGACAGTAATCTGAGAAGTCATTCTCTGCAATGGATTAGACTCCCTGAAAGACTACATATCTTCCCACTAAACCTGAAATTCCCGTGTTTTGACTGCTACATGTAAATCTGGTCATGCCATTTCACAGTTCACATTTTAGTATGAGACAATGTACAGAGAAGAGGCACAAAGGCTGATCATCATGCTTCCTTTTCTATGGGGGAATTTAAATCAACTGTAACTCTATAGTTTAGCAATGAGAGAAATGAAAGAGCATGCATAATATAATAAAATATAATACACACTAAAATAAATATAATACAATAATAAAATATAATCAAATAATGTCTACAAAATCATGGATGGCATGGAGAAAGTAAAGAAGAAAACATTCACTGTTCATAATAGGAGATTGAGAGGGCACTCAGTGAAAGAAAGTATTACGCTATAATTAAATGATGGAACTCACTGTAGTAGAATTTTTTTTAATTTGCTCAGTATATAAATGAGTAAGGAAAAGATGAGATAAAATGATGAATAAAAGGTCTATGAATATCTATGAAACATGGTGGTGTAATTGAAACTTCTGTTCAGCAAATTGCAAACTACTATTTACTTGCAGACTAATGACAGATTACAGAATTTGGAGACTATACCAAAGAAAGATCACCCCAGCTCCTTCTTAATCTCTTTCTCAAAGCATTCATAATTTGCCCTTGTCAGAGGCCAGGTACTGGGTTGGAGATACTTTTGGTCTGCTTCTAACTGCCATATTTACTGTGTCATAATCCTGGAAAAAAACTGCAATTTTAACATGCTGTTGGATGAGCTGGTTTCTGAATGATACAAAGAATGCATTCACTTGAATGTTATAACAACATTTTCCATAACTGAGAAAGAAATTTACTGCTATATTCATGAACACGTCAGGGTGGTTTTGTTGGTTGCTTGGCTGGGGTTTTTTTGAAGTATTTCCATTTCACACATGAAAGACTATAGATTTTTCTTCATTGCCAAAAATCTCACTTTCTTTGATATGAAAGGGTTAGCAGCTACAGTGTAAAGGACTAAAACCTTTTGTACAGAAGTCATGTATACTTTACCAGGTGATTGGAGGAGGTCAGCCTGGCTCCAGCTTGTCTTTCTTTTATTTTCTGACTTATTTGTGGGTTTTCATGAAATAGATCAAATATGTTGTGGAGCCAAGTGGGATCAAAGAGTCCTCTGAAGTGTCCTTGGAGTTAGAAGCCCTGACTCCTGCTAACATTGCTGTCAGGCACCTGCCATAACCAACAGCTGCATGGAGACACCTATCTGATAAAGACCTTGGGAAGAAACAGGTCAGGCTATTGCTTTCTTTTTCTATGTTTTATTTTTATTCCACCAAAAAGTTAATTCAAACAGCTCCTAAAGAGCTTAGACATAGAGGTTGGAACTAGATGATCTTTAAGGCACTTTACCAACACATACCAATCTATGATTCTGTGACATTGAGCAGCACTCTACACACTCTTGAATCCCACATTAGGCTCTGAGAGGTGGCATGCATCTCACATGACTCCAGGAGAAGAGGGGGGAAGAAAAAAGCTGAAGTCATTAGTACAATTCTGAATCTACCAGAAATTAGTCTCACACACTGTAACTGTTCTCTGCTGTCACTGTGATACTAACTTCATGACAACAATAAGGTTGCAAGCAAATTTGTAGCTCAGCTGGGGAAAAGATTAGAATAGAGTACATTTTATTTCTCTCTCATTAAACATTTCAAATACAACTGAAAGAAATTTTAATATTTAAAAAGAGGTGCAAAAGCTATTTACTTCTGGGCAGCTTATTCTAAAACCACCTCTGCTCATTTTGCTCCCATGCATCTGTAATATGTAAATACATAATCATGGTTAACTCTAGAAATCTTTGCTATTTAATGAATATGGAATCAATTTAAGTCTTTCAACTTTTGACAGTTTCCCCTTAAAGCTTCTCTCTCTCCTCCACCCTGGCCTCATTTTTCTTCTCATTCCAGAATTGCTAAGATAGAAAAATTCCTTTATTGCTATTCATCATAAAAATATAGAGTTTTCCCCTTTTCAGAAAGCATGCCACTACTTATTTGGCTGAAAACCATCACCATTTGTCAGGCTATTCAACTCAACAGAAACCTATTGTGGCTGAAGGTCATGCTGTTGTTTTTCTGTATGCCACTGTTGTTTAAGCTGTAGTGCAGAAATCCTCCATTTTTCCAATATGATCAGGTAATTTTGTGAGCTGAGAGAGTATAGGTAGGAAGAAGCACTTTGAGAAGAAACCCATTCCGTGGTGAGTGAAGGCATACTGGATGAGAGATACCAGTGAGACTGAAAGGTTGATGCAAGCAAGAAAGAAGAGTACGAGGGACCAGGGTGTGGAAACTTGTTAGAATTAACAAAGCCACTCATTATCTTGAGCCAACATACATAGTGAAGCGGTGAAAAGAAATAAATATATAACAACCACAAAATTATTAACTTTTGCTATTTTTGACTGAGCAACTTTGTTTCTACTAATGAATTTATTTTATTTATTAAAGGTAGAAGCACTTCCAGTAAAACCTCATTGAACTTAATAAGAATAGTTTGTTTTCTTTAGCTTCCTTTGAAACAGTAACAAGTGAGGGAAGAGAAGAAATATTCCTATTGTCTTTAATAAGGCCAAGATTGTATTCAGAATAGTCTCTTAACCACCCTTAGGTAGTATAGTCACTATTTTAAAATCCCAAACAATCATTTAGGAAGAAATCTCTTTACATTTACTAACTGAATATTGATATAGTTAAGGCTTACTAGAAGAGTATAATGCCATTTTCAAACATATTTTTTCCTTGTATATCATACATATTTTCTCCAACATTTGGCTAGGCAGGTGGTCAGCAAGCACTGTCAAGATAATTTATGTCTCTTGTTTATTTGGATAATTAAAATAACAACAACACTGGAACCCTGCAATTTTTGCACACCCCCAGCTTATTCAACACATTCCTATTCTTTCTGCTTTTGTAGTCTTCTCCCACAGAAGAAATCCCATGCATAAGAAGAAGGCTCCTATTGAATCACTAAGGCCCAAGGAAGTAGAACTTTGTGAAAGCAATAAATTTCTGTTCTGTTAACTGAGAAAACTCCAATAATAGCTTATGAATCCACCTCCTGTCCTGTTTATCAAAGGCACTCACATCCACCTCAGCATTGCCACCTTCTCCAGGGAGCTCAGTGGGCGCCCAGTTTCACCCAGCTCTGCTTCTCTTGTGCTGCAGGCAGCGTTTGGCAACCAACTGTGACTGCATATGTGATAAGTGTAAACAGCTCTAATTCTTCTATTTCTGAAGGACAGAGGATCCAATAAACTAAACTAAAATTAAAAAACAAAACAAAACAAACCAACCAACCAAACAAAAAAAAAACACAAACCAAAAAACAAACCCAAACAACAACAACAAAATCACCTGTAATCCTACATTTCAACCAAGAAAAGGAAAGTAATTGAAATCTGTGGCTTCTGAATCTCACTTCCACTCTCATCCTGTCATGGCTTCTCTGTGGCTGCATTTGCCCAGATGTGACTGCCTCTGATGTCTGCAAGATCTCACTTGAAAGAGAAGGGGCTAAAAACCACAGCAATTAAATTGTAGCAACTGATTGTGAAACAGATTGATTCCTGTCACCAGCTAAATCCAAAGCATTCTACTTATTCTGGGCAAAATACTTGGTCAGTCTAAGTCACATAACACCACCATTCAGCATAGAACTGCCAAAGTAACAACAGGACTAGAGTCCTTGACTTGTCTCTGTAGGGGTTTTTTTGTTGTTATCTTTCTTTTCTAGACAACCCATATTTTCCCTGTGTTTCAGGAGATTTGAGATACATGTGCTATGGGGATACCACCCTGTACTACAGCAGTGCTGCTGGCCTTGCTTTGCAACATAGCTGCTTTTTATGGGTGTTTTTTATATTCCTCCTGCACCATTTCAAAAACTGTCAAGTGATTTTAAAAGATGAGAAAATAAAGTGATCTAACTCAAGACTTATTTTCTTTAATTTCTGTAAAATAATTAGGACCCCCAACTCCTGTACTCTCAAGACAGGGGCAAAAGTCTGAAGCAATATAAATTGCTTTTCTGGAGCAAAAGTTTTGGTGTCTGGAGACATTAAAAACTGACCTAGATGCATTCCTGTGTGACCTGACCTAGGTGATCCTGCTCTGGTAGGGGGCTTGGACTAGATGATCTTCTGAGGTCCTTTCCAACCCCTAACATTCTGTGACTGTCATTCTGTGATTCTGTGGTGAGCACAATAGCTAAAAAAACATCAGTTTTCCTGCTAGGCAGAATTAGTTTGTGCCAGTGTGGGGAAACTAAACCATTGCCATATTAATTCTCAACACTGATGGGTGGCATATTAATCCTGGTATTATTGTTTATGTTCTCAGCTGAGTAATGTCCAGGATTCCAAGTTTTAAGGTAGCAAGTTCCTTTAGTTGGTAAAAGATTTTCAACTATCATGTTCAGAGAGTTTTTTCTGGTATGTTTTTTCTTCAATATGCATAACCTGCTATGAATGAAAAACCTCACAATCAATAGACAGTAGTTAATGTAATACTTGTACCATGCCAACTTGCTCCTTTCCACAAATAAAAAGTAAAGGACTTGCAGAGCAGGGTTAAAATTTATGGAGTATTACCAGTCACTCAATTTCAAGAGTCAGGATATTCTGCCTATATTATCTGCTGATTCATTACATAACTGCACATTTTTCTCTTTTTAAAAGGCAATATTTTGAAACTATACATATATTTCTTTGGGAAAATCCAGAGCAAAATCAGATGCCGGACATGCATAAATGTGATGCTAAAATATGGTAATCATATCTGATAGTTCAACATACATTATTTCTTTGCTGTCTGTCTCACTGAACTTCTGAAAGAGAAAATAATACTACCTGCTTTACTGTAAATTGTATTGTGAGACAGAAATTTTTTTGTTCTATAACCCTGGTAATCTTCTATTTCTACTACTAGAAACATTGTCTGTAGTCTGGAAAGTTTCTTGACTTGAATTGTACTTCTTTTAACAAATCCAGCAACGAAAAGCTTTTATTTTGGAGGCTTCTCTGTTTCCAGAGGAATGTTGGAAACCCAGACACCATCTCTAAGCTTACAACTGAGTGTAACAGTCTTGTTAGTCTGATTAGACCACTGACATACTTACAGAATGACATTTCTCTAAGCATTTTCTGGTTTTGGTACTCTGCCTATAGCTCTGCAAAACCTATCCTTTTCACAGAATCACAGAATATCTTTGATTTCAAAATGCTATTCTTTATTAACTGTTACAGATGTTATTAAAAAAAAAAAAAATCCAGCCCACTCACAAAGCTGCTACAATTTGAAGTTATTTACATACATATGAAGGTATGTATTTGTATTTATTGATAAACATATATAAATTCCTAAAGGGAAGATGCCTCGAATTTCAATATGAATACACGCCAAAATGTACAAGAGGAATATAATAGTACATACTATTAAAAAAAAAACCAAACCAAACCAAACAATCAAAAGAAAAACCTGAACCAAACAAAACCCAAACAACTGAAAATGAACATTTCAAGAAAATCAATTATTTTAAAACTGAGATGCCTTCACAGTGATCTATTTGATTCAAATAAAGAGTTTATCACAAACACAAGCAACCTTATAATTTTGCTAGAAGCAGCCCAGGCACTCTACGTCATTTTAGGACTCGGGTTATTTCCTTTTACTAAGACAACATTTAGAAGAATTAGAGGCTAAGGCTCTATCGGCTCATCAGAGACAATCAGTATTTAGCCATTTCCCTGGCATTACTTTAGGGCATGCGGGCGGGTTCCCATGGGCCCTGAGCCACAGAGCTTTTTACAGTGGCAGGCACCAGAGCAGGTACGTTTTGCTGATGCTGCAGCTCCAAATGGAACATACCACAGGTGATGCTCATTACGGAAGCTCTGAGGATATAAAGAAAAGCATGGGTTATTGCTGATGGTGGAGTGCCAAAGGTTAGTGAAAAGCTGGATTGTCTGCTGGACCAGGGTAGATAAGAACACAAAAGGGCACAGAAATGGATTTGAATACAGCCACTTATCAGTGTGCCTTTTAAACTACATTATGCTGTGTATAATGGTGCGCTGTTAGAACTAAAATTGGGAGTCTCCTTTAATGAGCGTACTAATTTATTAACATCAATTTGTGTCACCATTTTAGCAGCTCCTCTCCTTCCCTGAGCCAAGAAGTAAGACACTAAGTCAGCTAAATTCATACGGAATTCAAGTGGCTCTAGCTCTTTTCAAACAACTATTGCAGTCTGCTGATGTAGCTCTCTGTTGGCCAGTGTTGTTTTCTTCACAATAAAGGCAAAGCAGCACATATATATAACAAAGATGTTTATGATTTGGAATAAATTGTAGCTTTACTATTTTTATTACTGGAAACCAGGTAATTATTATGCAAAAGAATAAAACCCCATCATTTATATACCATACTGTTAAATTTTATATCGAGTGATATGATAAAATAGCCAACTGGGACAGTGGATGGGGAATGAGAGGAATGCTAGATTTTATTTATGTCATGTTTATAGTTAGATATGTTTATCCTTTTTTGTCAGTTAAAGGAACGTTAAATAGAATTATCTTGGATTTATGGTAAGTAATAAAGCAGATTTTTTTTCTTCATGAATGCTCAATTAGATTATACAGTCACAAGTGCAAAGTGTGCACCTATTTATGATTTCTTTCTTGAGGCATCTTTGTGTTCCTCTTCTGAGACTGAAAGAATTTGGAATACTTTGGACAAAACAATGCATGTGTTTACTGTAACAAATGTGCAAGCATAATGC
Organism: Megaceryle maxima; assembly: GCA_024605025.1. NCBI lineage: Eukaryota > Metazoa > Chordata > Aves > Coraciiformes > Cerylidae > Megaceryle > Megaceryle maxima. Next base: position 9,625 of record JANHGN010001994.1, read on the forward strand.
AAGACTAGTAGGTCAGAAACATGAAATTTGAGTATCATGAAAGAGAATGGCAAAGCACAAAAAATGCTGGCACCAAACCAAGAAAAAAAAAAAAAAAACAACCCACAGCAAGTGGGGATTTCTAACAAGAAGTAACATTAATAACATTATTTCAAAAGGGAACTAACACTGCATGGTATTTGTGGAGGACAACTCAAAAAGGCTTTGTTTAACCTTTGTGCTGCCATGATTCACTTGTGCCTAAAAGAAGGGCAAGCCTAAAAATACTCATTGTCTGCCTGCATATCACTCTGGCATAGACTGACATTCTGCCCAGACAGGGATCTGTCATCTAAAGCCAGGGGACATATTTGCATCTCTTTTCCTGGCATATGATATCCTTCAAAACTCTTTTAAAATGTGAAGATACCATTTCAAATCTCACCTGGTGTTCTTTTTTCTTACTTTATGGTTCTGTCCTTCTTAAGAGAACACCCTTGTAAAACAAGGGAGAGACAAGCAGGGTTAGTTATGTTTTTCAACAAGTTTATACCTGCAGTTCAAGGTTTGGGAGTTTAGTCTTTGCTGTTGTGTGTACTCATATATAAGATAAAGGAAAAAAACAGAGCAGTGGTTTGAAAGAATTAATCTCAAAATATTCTGTAAGGCTTATACGCAAATGCTGTCTTAGTCTATTGGATGCCATTTTTGGATTAGCTGATAAAAACTCTAGCAAGTGCTGTCATGAAAAAAGCAAAGGTCTAGATTGATTAAGATCATTTTGTGTTGCCTCTCATGCTGCCTTCAATGTAATTTTAGACTGGGCTGAACTTGTAGCACAAAGATGTCCCCACATAGCAGGTTTCTTAGGTAATACAGTTATTCTTCTCAGCTCCAGCACAGAGATGCTGCCTAAAAGGAGTTACAGCTGGGTAGTTGGTGGTCTTATGGTTAGGAACTCTAAAATCCTGCAGTTTATCCTAATTTCTCTTCAACCTATAGCTGAACATCATTCATGCAATACTAATAGCAAGGATTATATTATTACAAGCTTTACTTCCAAACAGACTCTTCTTACTGACAAACAAGTGCAGACCTTGAGGATACTGCTTTGGTTTTATGCCAGCAAGCTGTAAAGGCACAATCTTCTCTGCAGTTTTACTCCTGAATTTTCTGTGTCTCTTTTCTCCTTCATCTGTATCTTACAGGAAGGGACAATCAAGTAGCTATTGTTCAAAATTTTATCATTCATACCCTAAATAACTGAAAGAATAGGGCAAGTTTTAAAAATCATCTTGCTTGCTCACTTTGGGGAAAGTTCTCTGAAAATCCCTATAGCTGTAGATTCTCCTAGTTCATATTTATTACACAGAGTGAATCCCATTACTACAATTCAAGTAAATCAAAAAAAAATAATTTCAAGTTGATTTTATTTACTTAGTATAGAAAGGTAATATTTATTACATACACAAACACTACACATTTGTATTATTTGTTAGCTATACGTTACTCAGTGGCCTAACCCTATGGGCTTTCATTTTTTATCAGTGCAGAAATATCTTTGATGCTTGTGAGGCAAGAGGGGTTGTGATCTTCAACTATCATTCAGAGACAAGGAAACTAATAGAATTTTGCATATGCATTGGCCAAGGGCAAACTTCTGACAATCTAACATCAGAAACAGATCTGCATGTTACATAACAGTAACTCAGTCCAATAGCTTTTGCATATTGAAGGTACATAATCCTCTACAGCATCTTTTTTCCAACTGGACATAAAAACTATGGAAAAAAAAAATAGAGAATCCCAAAGAAAATTAAAGCAAATACAAATATCCATTTGTATCTGAAGTACCTATCTCTTCTCTGTGTCTCCTTTCAGCAAAAAGCACCAGGTCTGTCAACACCAGCAGATACTTTATTCCTGTCTCCCTCCCTGCCAGGATGCAGACCTGTGCCATTCAGAGGCAGAGAGACTTGCTGAAGCAGACAGCTTCATTACAGAGCTTGTGCATGGTACAGCACAAATCTGTTCAAAGTGTCTGCAGGGTCCTTTGCTCTACTCTGCTGGTCCTCAACACCAGCAGTTATGATGATACTGGCGGTTACAGCAGGCTATTTTAGGCAACTATATCATTTGACTGAGGGACAAACACCTCTCTATATTGATTGTAAAGAAAACACAGAGGAAACCTAGCTTCCTAGCTCTGGGGATTCCTGAGAATTGCATAAAGCATATGCATCCAATAGCTTAATGCTCTTGGTGCCAAATGACCCCATTTCCCACAGTGATAGTGTCTTCTGGCTTCCCAAAATATTTCAGTAATTCTGTCATTGAAAGAAAAAAAAAAAGAAGATAGTGGAAAAAAGGTAGAAAAGTTATTCAGCAAGTGGTCAAAGACAGTCAATAGACAAACTCTCTCCCTCAACAGTGATGAGTCTGTCAGTGAAGGCTTGTAGTCTTTTCATTTGCCAAATAACAATAACCTGCAGAAAACTTACTTGTAGCTCAGTCAGTTTAACTGGAAATCTAATCCATCGGCAAATCTTCTTTTAAGTTTTAATTCTATTTAATGGTCTCCTCGGGGCATGTAGTATACACAGGAAAAAATTGTTATTATATTTTTCATGAGTGAAAAAAAAATAAAATGGTGAGATTGATGGGGATGTGGAGCAGTGCAGAGGTGGGGGCTAGGGGGGAGCTCAGTACTGCAGATGACTTCAGCTGAGCCCTAGAGAGAAACTGACTTTTCAGCTAATGGCACCAGAGATTGTGGATGGATGAAGTCAGATCATGAAAGCGAGATATCAAAAGAGAGATCACAGCAAGCTATTAAAATGTACATTTATATTGCTAAATATTTTTAGGGTTGCTGAATTGAGACAGCTAGCAAACAGCACATCATGGAGAACATTGATTGAAAAGCTCACTGAGTTGGGAAAGAATTTTTCATTTCATAAGTCATTTGCTGTAACCATTCCAAAAAGTCAGCAGATTTTTAAAATTAATGAGAGTCGTTTTGTGATGAAGTCTGGCTTGATGGCCACTTCCTTCCCTGGGTTTTCTCTGGAGAACTGAACCTCGTCCTTTTGTGCTGTTAGAATTTTTTGGTCAGTAATGCTAATTCATTTGGCATATTTACAGCATGAGAACATATCTTACCCTGTTTATAAAATCCCATACAAATACAATGCTTTACAGATATTTTAAGTCCAACTCCAGATATATTGTATTCAATACTATGTATTGAATACTACATATCAAATTCAATACTATGTATTGAATAAACAGCAGAGCAGGATTATCAGTAGTAGAGGCTACAAGCAGCAACAGCTACATTTTTTTCAGTTGTGGAAATCTGGAAGTCTACTATTTTTTAAATTAATAAAGTGCTGTTATAATTCGTTTGTTTCTTATTATCTATATAAGTCTTCAAAAAAGGACAGAAATTCCCTGGCCATATTCCATTTCTGGAGAGGAAAATGGGCACTGGACAATAAAATATCAACATGTCTATTACTCAAAATGAGCATTTTTGTTTTCCATTGATCACTCTCCTGTACCAGTTTCAATTGCACAATAACATAACTCCATATATGTATGTCAAGCTAAAGTTACGTCAATAAATACCTGCCATGTATTTGACCTAGTATAGATATAACAAAAATCTTCTTTTATTAGTATACTGCCAAACATTAATTGATTCTATAAAATTTGAGGAATCTAGGCATATTTTTTCTTATACATAATATGAGCATCTGTTTCAAAGTGACAGCTAACAGGACTTAATCTCAGTAGTGACCTGCTCTTTGCAGAGAATTAATGTTGCATGAGCACAGGCCTTCTGCTTGTTAAAAGTTTTCCTCATAGTAAGATCGTGAAAAACCTCCAGGATATACCATATGAAGGTGTGCGAGTCTTACAAATAATAATTAACATCTAACGTTTGTCAGGTTGTTGAAAATCATCTAGCTACTAATAATTCTCTACTGAGAACCAGCAAGGGTTGTAAGAACCAATCTGCCATTTGCAACTTGAATTGTCCTGTAAGAGCTATTTTCTATCGTTCACCTGTAAGAGAAGTCCAGATGACAACACTGCAGATACTGTGAGCCAGATGGAATAAATGCCATCTCTGTTCTCATGTGCATCAGATGCAATCTTAGTTATACTGCAATGTCACCAAAATTACTGTTGTCCATAGTCTCATGAGTGCTAGAAATTTCATTTCCTCATGTTCAGTATTACACTGCTTTAACAATAATAATATATATTCTGTCATCCTGCTACTGGTGGTCTTACCTTTTCCTTCTTTCACTCAAAGCACCAGGAAAACTAGTGTACTGATTTGATCAACTAGTTTTCATATGCATTTTGCTTTGCAAATTTTCTCACTATTCCTGCATTTTTACCAGGCTAGACCACAATCCTGTAACAATCACAGCAACTGTTTAGTTTTGTCAAATGAATGAGCTTTTTTCGATTTCTATTTTTGTTTCTCTTACTGAAACAAATGTGATTATGAAAATAATAAATGTCCAGGATAATCATTCAGAGTTGTAGTTAAATTCTTAACGGCTTAATATGTTTTAATTTCTAAAATTTATTCTAACTGAACTTTAAATGTAAACAGAAATAAAAGCTTTTAAGACAATTTTATTCATAAATGTTCCTTTCACAAAAAAAGAGTTCTTTTGAATCCTCTTTGTCAACAGTTTCTTTCACATTTACACATTGGACAATCGGGAATCTGAAATCTAACAAGGTTTTCTTTAGAAAGAAAATTTACAAAAGGATATACCCAAGGACAATTGACCTTGGTTAAAATCAGCAAGCCTTTTCTGTGTATTTCTATGTTTCTATTTATTTCTGCCTCACATGGTCCTCATCTTGAAGGACCAGAAAAGAACAAATGCCAAGAGGAAACAGAAAAACATGATAATGGAAATCCAAGGAGAGAAAGATGACAGAAGCATGGTGGAAGGGTACATCTAATCAGAAGAAAGCTGTTAATCACAGAAATGTAGAGAGAATTTGTAGATTTGGGGCAAATAGGATCCTCAGGGGCTGTGCACAAGAAAGAGTTGCATGTAGCCATTTGTAGGTTTCCTGGCAGCTGTATGTTTCTTGTTTGTCTGGTTTCTGTTGCAGTGTCAGTACCTTACCTCAGTTCAGATCCTCATTAATGCTTTCTCTGTGTGCTTCCTGAGTGGCCAGTCTGCTCTCATTTCTTGGCAGTGAATGAGATGGAGGATAGGCAAAGCTGTACGGAAGAAAAAAAGTCTTCATGAACACAGAAAGAATGTTCTAGTAAAACATACAGAGAATCTTGTATCAGACTTTGTGTCTAGGACTGCTCTGCTTTCACAGCAACCCATGTTCCTTTCTCAAGCACCTGATGCTCTTCTTTGGGTGCCAGGCACAAACCTTAACACCTTTCTTCCCCTGTGCTTCCTCAGGGAGGAAGCAGGCCTCTCTGCTACACCACAGTGCCTACAACTCACACTCAGTTGTCACACCTTCCAGTGCTGTTTCAACACCTTTTAACTCTTTTGCTGCCATCTTTAAGGGAAAAATTCCTCTCTCCCCAATACTGACACAATTTCTGATTGCCACAAATCTCACCGCAAAATGGCTCAGATTGAAACACATCATATTTCATTAGGATAGCAAACACATGAGCTGTGGTGACCAAGATACTCTTCCTCCTCAATTCAGGGGCTATGCGCAGCTTCCTTTTCCTCCTTTCCCACAGGTGGGACCTCAAGTGCATATGACCTTCCCCTGCTGCCTCTGTGCCAGGTTCTTTGGGAGTGACTGTCACCTTTTTAGGCAGTGGGAACACACTCCTGACAAACATCATCTCATGCTGAAACCTGCAATGCAAGGCACATCCATGACAGTGACCTGGCATTCTCCGATCCTCCTCTTCTTCTCATGATCTTGTGTCAGTATCTCCTCTCAGGCTGGGTACCTTCCTGGTTCCTTCAGGTGCAGGCCTCTGCGCCAGGCACCCTGTCCCTAGACACCCTTTCCTCTCTTGGGGCTTTTATATGTAAAGCAGCTTCTGACATGCTGTGCCCTAAATTGCTGCTCTCATTCTTCCCCCCAAACAGGCTGTCTATACCCTGTCTCTCGGACAAATTCTAATCCCCTATGCTTTGTCTGGGCATAGACTTTAAACTCTTCATACATGATTTTGTTGTCACATATTTGCTCAGTTTTATGTCATTGCTTTATAGAGGACCAAAATCATTGCTTTGCCTTCAGAACTATTAGTCTATTCAGGTACCAGTTCAGATGCTATTTAAATGACAATTGAGTTCACAGAATATGGCTTCCAAGTATTTTTATTTGATTAGGAATCAATCCTTCTTAATTACTTTTATAAATAATTCCTACTTCCCAGCTGGAAATAGAGATAAGGTTGTGTGCATATATATTTTAGTCAGAGATTGGGGGAAAAAAAAAAAAAAAAAAGGGTTTAATAATTTTGTATCTGATAAATTGGACAAAAGAGAGATGACAACTTTCAAAGAATTTAAAAGCAGATCTGATTCTGGTAATAATCCCTATATAAAAGCAGTAATCACATTAGCAGAAAATAATCTATAAAGAGTAAAGTGAATGAAATGCATGTCAGAGCAAGGGAGGAGTTTTATAAGTTGGGGGATAGATAAGTGATTAACCCAGTAAGATGACTAGGTTAAAACAAAACATAGAAAACAAATCAAGAAAAACACACACACAAAACAAATAAACAAAAAACCCACAACAAACAAACAAGAAAAAAAAACACAGAAAAAGCTCTGAATTCACAGCAGTTGTCAAAAAAACAAAGATGAGGCTTTCTACTATTTTACAATAAAGATATACATATGGCTAGTTTAAATATATTGGTGAGATAGTCCATAACATGATAAAACCATGAAGCTGTAATAAATTTTATTTTACAATATTTATATCTATACTCTTTTAAAGTCAGTCATTTGAAAAATTGTAAGAAACATAAAAGTATTACAGTGAATGTTCAAGTTCTTTTACCCTGCACACTCCCAAATGTAATATTAAATAACTCTGTGGAGGATGTATATAAGGAATCATAAATAGAAATGTATTAAATTTTAACCATCTACAAAAACTAAGCCAACTATTGCTGTTTTTTCCAGGTCTATGTTGTAACTACCAGGAGCAGCTATGTTTTCACACAAAGAACAGCTGTGGTACATACAGCACAAGAATGGGACACGGAGTGGATGCAACCATATATATCACAGAAAAATGTTATCTCTGAGGCTCTCTTTTCCTGTTGCTAAAAAAATGATTCTTTAAAGGAACAATAAGCTATAATAAGTATATATGACACATTTATTTTGGGTTTATTTACTTTAAAATACAAATAGATAAAATCTTGTAGATGTGTATAGACACATGGAGAGAAATTAAGTCAACTTATGCTCTTTTCCTGCTTTTGATAAGTGAATTTGTATATATTACTCCTGGAATTACAGGAAAAAAAAGGTTTCTACCTATCATGCAAAACAACCTGTTATAGCTTGGAAGAGAGATGATGCCCAGTGCTCATTTGACACTAAGGTGGAGATCCTTTTCCATGTGACAAAGCACACAGTTAAATCAAACTATGTCCATGTTGCAACAGTCTGCTCAAATACAGAATAAATGTAGCTCCAAAAAGGAAACACTGCCTATGATCATGACCTTCTGACTCCAGTGATAGTAAGAATAAGCAGTGCAAACTCCTTAGCTGTTTCTTCTATCCTCTATAAATCACTTCATTTGCATTGTCTTCTCTGGCTCCCTGAAGGTAGCCTAATGCAGTCCCAGTGCTTCACTGGCCAGCATGTAGTCATAATTAAATAAGCCACATTTGTGGAGAAGAAAGAAGCAAGATGCCCTAGCCTGTATTTTCACTGTGAGCTGGCTGATTAAGCAAGCACAAAGAATGCCACCACAGAGCTGCTCTGAATTGCAGATCCCTTCCACACTTAACTGTTACACAAAGTCATACTTGTGAGATGTTTGCTTCTTCTTTACTTCTGTGGGGATCAGAAATTGACCTAAAGTCACTTTTGCTAGGATTTAAATTAAATGCATCTATTTCAAATTCAGTGTCAAATTGGGCAGCTAAAATAAGAAAAATCAGAATAAATAAAAGCTAACATTTGTACTACAAATGCAAATACACATTTTCTTTTTAAAAGTCCAACCATACAGCCTATTCAGCAAAATCTTTACTTCCTAAGCCTTATTAAAATGAACAGGAGTTAAGTATATGTGCCTGAAGTTAGGTATTTGTGGCTAATATTTACCTAGGTCCAAGTAAGTTTTGGGGTCTGCCCAATAGCTTAGCATATAACCTACGCATGACACAAAGTGAATCTTGAGTTCTCTGTTAATTAAGCAACTAGTGTAAGTTGTTTAATTTATGTTAAAACTGTGGGATCTTTCCAGACACAAACATCAGCTATTTCCAGAGGCAGCCAGAATAAGATCCAGGTGCACATCAATATCCCTCTGCATACTAGTTTTGACTGGAGGTAAGTTACGTACCTGGAAGGCAGTGGGAGGCGTGTTCTGCAGTCAGGAAAGCAAAACTGAAAGGCACACCTCATAGCCTAGTACACCCTAGAGCATCTGCCCCTCAAATTAAATTTGTCTGTAGACATCTATTGTACATACATGCAACTGTCTCTCTCCACTGGTGACAGATAACAAATTCAATCATGATGGTTGTGTATGATGCACCTCATTCACTGCATGACAGAAGAGATTTTTAGTGCTGGTTTATGGATAATATATTTGGAAATCTTCTTATACAGTTCAGAAATAGGTATACTCTATTTTAAGATTGGAAACTACATCATGTTTAATTACAATGTCTCTATGTTATTGCTATTTAGATGAAGGGACATGAGCAAAATTCAGAATCGGAATTTTTTGCTAAGCAAGTCCTGACACTGCAAAAATTGAAGTTAAGACCGATAATCTTACACATATACCTACATGTATAAAACTTTGTATATAATATATAAAAATATATTCAGTCAGATTTGCATTTTGGTTATTTCACTAAATGGTAGATATATTAGCTTACAGATTCTATACTATTCAGTAAAGGAACAAAAGCAAAAATTAGTTCATCAAGACAGTTACTGAATGAAAGTATGAGCATATAATTCATTTTTTCTCTTTTCTCCAGCTGGTTTCAGTGCAGTGAGATGGTTTCACATGTTCTTTGCCCTCCTAAAATGGCTTCAATATAACCTGACACAGACAATTTCAGTCTAACAATAAAGGAAATCAAAATCCATAATGCAGAATCATTCAGCACTGCTGGGATTTTAAAATCCCATGCCCTTTAAGAACTTTCAAAATAAATGAAATGTTTTATTAATTCTAACAGCTTAATGTACAGAACTAATAGAGGTGTAGTCCATCCATCATAAAAATCTTTGTCTTCTCCCATAATGCATTAATTTCTTTATACAGACAGATTGTATAGCTATGTTTGTATGACACTTTTTTTCCAGTCAGATCAATTCTCAGACCTCTGAACTAAAGAAAATCATCTTTCTAAATGGAATACTAATTTTAGCTAAGCTGCTTTTGAAGACTATGCTCTTTTTAAAAAAAGCCAAAGCTCCATACAAAAGGTAGGGAGAAGAGGGAGAGTGTAGCTGATGAAATGCAAATGAGGCTTTTTCTCAGACAGCTGGCTGCTTTGGGATGACATGTGTGATGAATGGCTCTTAAAACATGAGCAGGCATCAAGCTCCAATTCAGTGTCAGACTGGCAAAAACAGCAGCATTACTGGATGCTTCCTTTAATTAATGCAACACTTCTGCATTAGTCCGGACACTGCCGATAAATGGGAAAGTAGTAATATCACTGGTAATATCAGAAATCTTTCAACCTTGAAGCTGGGATGCATTAGCCAAAAGCTGCAGTATCGTAAAAGGTTTAATTGTATTTGTAATGTACCAGTGCACCATGACAAAAATAGGAGATAGTGTAGCCAGGACAGAGTAAGCCAGTGATAAATGAATGTGAATGAGTGATTATAAAGCAAGGAGGAGTGTGAAAACAGACAATAGACAGCAAAGGGGAAGGGGGCAGGGATGGGGGGTTATGATAGCAACAGCTACTCTAATGTGAAAAGTAGGTAATGAGAGAAACCTGGTTATACTTTTGAGCAGGGCTACAAGCACGAAGCAGTTTAACATAAATCTTTTATCCTAAATGGGTTTCATTGACGAAAGTGAGATTTACCACGGCACCTACTGCTAGCAGGACTTCATGGGGAAGGTTTGCTAGCCAGTTATCTACTACAAAACATTGCAACTCACTAAATCAAACAAACAGTGCAAGATTTTCTATTAATTGCATACCAAATAATACAATATACACACACTGCTCATCTATTGCGCTCAGAATTATTTTTTCTGCCACAACATACCAGAAAGCTCCCATGCAATTTTTATTCTGTCACATAGTCACCACGTACCAGTACATAATAGCAATAACAGCTTTCTTGAGATTATTTGAACATAATGATTAATCTTACAACGAAAATATAGGAGCCTGTAACACTGAAAGGCTACAAAGCATTCATACACAAAGTATTCATGTTTTGTGATTGCCATCAGTCACAAACATTTCTAAAGAACCTGTCTTACTAGCATGTAGGCTAAGGCACATCATTAAGATTAACAGCAAGTTCTGGTGACGTTCTTGAAAACTATGCTTAGTGTTTCTGAGAAAGGTGAGGTATTCTCGTAATGTACTCAAAGTGATTTGTTGTTTCTTGATGACACCTTTACTCATGTGGTGAACTTTTGAAGCCATTCCAGTTGTTCTCTCTCCTTTTTGTGTATGTGTGAGAAGTGCTTACTATGTGCACCAAGAATTGACTGTGTAATTTCAAAACCTTTTTTTTTTTTCTCTTTTTAATTATATTTTGATCTATGAATTAAAAAAAAACCCAACAACAACAACAAAAAACCAAACTGTTGTTTTATACAATGAACACCAAGAAGATTTGTTGTCAATGCTTATTTTCATATTTGGGAGAGAGCAGGGAAAAAGAGAGACATTAGAGAAAGACTAACACATTTTCAAGTGGGAATTACAATCTAGAGAGCACTTTATTGACCACTTCATAGGACAAAAAAAAATAAATTCAGTTTTAGTATCTTTATGTCTGCACTTTTTATTGTATTAGAACACAGGTGACAGTCAGTTTACCAGTTAGGGAACTAACTACACTTAAGAACACATGTGTTTATATATAAATATATATGTATTTGCTTCCCTGAACCAAGGCTAAAGACAATTAAAAATCCTTTTAAACTTTTTTTTCAAGTATAGCACACTTTCTTGAACACAAAGGACTGTAGAAAAATATCCAAATATAGATATTTAAGTGGTTCTTTTTACTATATTTCTAAATTGTTTTCCTTATTAAAATATTTCCATATTAAAATTGTTATGCACAGATATGTTTTGACACTAATAGAAATGCCTGAATAGAAGGAAAGCTGGCCAGTGTTACGGCATAAAAGGTTTGCCCAGGAGAGAAGGGGAATACCAGGTTAGTGATTTTGTTTCTTGCTTGATACACCACTTGTGTTAAATCTTTTAAGTCTGATTTTAGAGTAAAACCACAGCTACCCATGGTTGCAAAGTACCTGTGTAGCTCCAGAAAGTTAGTTGGAAACCAGTTTGGTACTGATTAGCAGTGCATTTGAACAAGGAAAAGGGTCAACACGGTCAGGATCAAAATAATTTTTTACTAAGAAATCACCAAACAAGTAAAAATACCAGTCAAAACAAAACACACAATAAAAAACAAAACAAAACCATAAACAAACAAAAACCAAACAAAACCCACAACAAGCCCCCCCCCCAAACAACAAACCACAACAAACAAAACCCCCAAAACTACAGACCTCATAAATTACCAAATTTTACAGAGATGCTTCTTACTAGGCATATTTTCAGACTAATAACTTGACAGAACTGACAACGGTGCTGCTAATGTTTACCTTGTGCATAAGGCCTGGTAGCAATGTGAACAAGCTTTATAGGTTTCCTATCACATCAGAAGTTTTCCCTGATGTGAGGTAGGCAAGGCATCGATCTACCAGTGTTTCTGCAATTTTAAGAGTAGCCATGAAACGGGAAAAATAAAGGCAGTTGTGACTTAGCTTGTCTCAAACTTAGCAGTCAGTACTTACTAATATGTACATCTATTCAGATGGTCCGCTTTTATTCTTAACTCCCACATTCCTGTAATAGAGTTTAGCTCCTATAATATTTACAAAGTGCTTTACCACAGGATCAAGAGGCTATGATCCAAACATTCTTTTCAGTCTACGATGAGAAGGCCATTTACTGTCTGTTTCCCTCCCTCACTCATCCAATATTTAATGTACAAGACAAAGCATTCATTTCCACTAAATGAGAGATGCCATCAGATGTGAAGGTTTCATTCTCAACCAGGATTGGATAATGATATGCTTACTCATGCTTACTACATTAAGAAGTTTTAATAGGACTATGGGAGGATCAGGTGCTAATCATTGAACAGCTTCAGATTGCAGTCCATAATTTGGCTTGCTCCTTCTGCAGAGCAGCTATTTAGTACTGATGATGAATTCTGTCCTTCTCTGAAAATATAGGAAGACAAAATAAGAATAGGAACAGAATTTAAAAGGTCCCTAACTATGGTTGCATGTCCAGAGGAAAGCCATCAGGTAATTGTCCCATCAGGTAATTGCCCCTGCACTCAGTGTTGGCTGAGGCACTGGCTGTGCAGATAGCTCCTAACAATCCCCTCATGGGATTCTACTTGGACAGAATATTCCACTAATGGATGCTGGTCATGAACAAACAGCTATAAATCACTTTGGCCAAGTTAATCCAAAGACATGTGCCAAATTCTAGTATCAAACTGTCTAACACGTATTTCCTAATAAATAGAAGTGTTTTTCAGAAGGAAACAAACAACTAGCAACATGGATTAGGTTGAAATGTTCCAACTGCGAGGACAGACACAGATGGCTCTGAATTTCCTGGTAGAGTCCAGAGCTCCAGTGATCTGTCACAGTGAGTCTGGCCCCAAGGAGTATGGAGGGATACACTCCCTCACTGTTCTGCTAAAAAGGGTGTAGGAGTGTGATCAAGTACAAAAACTCTGATGAAAGAGAAATATCCTAAAGATGGTTTATAGAAAAGATTTTGCTGTAACAATATCATGCAGGAACAATATATATAAAATAAGTGGTTTATGTAATAAATATTTTTAAGACTGTGTTTTCATCATTGACCCATACCCCTAGTTCCCCAAGATCTCATGGTAAAATGTAAAGATCACCTTTATAAAGCAGTTATACAACCTATCATATGCAACACTGACAAGGGGCCAGGAGTCCAGCTTAAGAAAGTTTCTAAGAATGTGGAATCTGATAATTGTGGTCTGAAATAATTCTGAGGCAGAAAAAAAGCTTTGAAGAAAATTTTCCAAGATTATTATAATAGCAGGTACTTAAAAAAAAATACCTCGCACCACTGACTAGCACAAGATTAAATAAATAAATAAATAAAATAAAGGACTGTGTAATTTTTTATTTCACAACAGTTTTTGGTTTTTATATATTTTATGTTTCAGACACAAAAGATTTTTGAATCATTATAGATGGAGCCTGCATTTGGGTGGGTGATGACACAGCAAGCTACATTTCATTGGGAGCTTCATTATGAAAGTTTCTCGGAGTAATAGACACACTAGAAACCTTTTCACCAAAAAGGAGGCAGAGGGAAGTACAACTGAATACTTAAAAGTCCTTTAAGCAGGAAAACAGTAATTGATAAATCCTTTGGAGCAGATGGTCTTCTAGATGATTTAAGAGATATGAGGTCCCTGGGAGCAATTGCTCCTGGAACATCAACAACTAATTCCCATTCTTCACATGTTCCAAGTTCAGCATTCTCTGGAATGCTGCTAATTGTTTTATTTTGGCTCTGTTCTCAAGAGAAACCTAAATAAAATTATTTCACTACCAAAATTTATGCATAATCACTGGAACAACTGAATTTTGTATCAGAAACTACATTTTCCATGTTCTACTTATTGACCATTTTACATGCTTGGGTAATGACATCAAAATTATTTTTAAGGAAATCAGAGACGTATGCCACGGTTGAATCACTTGTGCAATACACAGATTTTTGTGCTCACCCACACCTTCCCAAATGAAATTAGGCAGAGCAGATACGAGGTGTGTACTGCAAAAGGTGATGTGAGTCAGAGGACAGAAATGGAAACCAAAAAAACTGTTGCTTAGCCTATGACAAGCCAATTCACTTCTTTATAGACATTTTCATTTAGATCATAAGCTCTTTATGGACAAGGTCTATCCTGTACCATGTGTTCCCACAGTGCTTTCCACAGTGATATCCTTAAATTGGATCTCTGAATGCTATTGAAATACAAATAAAAAATAAAAAAAAGATTATGAAATAGAACATCAGTGATAATGTTATAATAATTTAACATTGTTTTCTCTTTCTGCATGGCCTGAAAATGTTATACATTAAGATTTGGGCATAAAACCTCTTCACACTTTAGTGAGAGGACAGCATGAAAAAAAATCAACCCTTTTAGTACAGGAATAGTTTAATAAAACTCAAATTGCTATGAAAATCAAGATTCAAACAGATCTTTCATTTCTCTTGAGCCATTACCTAAGCAAAGAAGAGACATGAACCAAGAGGCAATCAGATACAAAATGAATAGTTTACTTGGTTTAGTTAACAGAATAGCTTTATCCTTCTAAAGAATTCTTATTACCAAGATTGCTGCTATTGTCATTTTTCTTTTACAAGCCTATTTTGACAAGACATTACCTGATAGGCAGCACTTGTAAAAAATTGATAAATTTATAAATTATCTTTAACATGATAGTTTCACACCTATCTTAGCATAAAAACCACTGTGTTATCATAATACTCCATCCATTTTAAGACTAAGCCATCTGCATTGTGCATCGCTGCATTATATGCATCATTACACTGTAACTGTAAAAAGGAAAATTAAGGTGTGATAATACCTAAACATCTTCATAACAATTTCAAGTTTGTGAATATGTAAGATATAATTGTCGTTTACATCAAATATCTTGTTTAAATACTAGTCTGCATCAGGAAAACAACAAACAGTGATTCTGCCTGCTTTCCAGTTTTCTTTTGTTTTTGCCTCAGGTTTTGTCCAAGTCCCTATTCCAATTACAGATAATTGGAAAAAAAATCACCATTTTTCTGCACACTTTTCTCTCAGAGTTTTTGACATCCCAAAATTTCAAGGTCAAAGAAATGCAAAAAACTCAGAAAAGAAAATCAGGTGCTCAGTCACGATCATCTACCAATGCATAGTGACTTATTTAAAGAACAGGATGTTTAACAATTGGTCAACTTTCAGCAAATGCCTTATTGATTGCAAGACTGAATAACTTTTTTTTTTTTTATCAATTAAGATCAATCCTATTTCCTTTGATTCCTTATAAAAATAATTGATAGCTTATGAAAACTTTGGCCTCTGAATATTTTCTATTGTATAATATCTGGCAGCTGGCTTAGACTGAGCAAATCCTGGTGAACCATCTTAGTCTTGAAGTAACTTCCAAAGGCTCCAAAACATTTAGCAGCCCTCAGCTATTCTTCCATTTCCCTTTGCTCAAGGGTGAAACAGTGGTTGCAGTAGATGCACTGCTGGGGTACATCTACCTTAATTAACTCCTTAGCTCTGTTATTCTGACCATCTAGTAAGATGGATGAATGTTATACATCACCTCACTACCATCAATTGTTCACCCCATTAGAGCAGAGCAGAAGAATATAGACAAATGATTTATTCATCAAAAAAGAACAGGTTCAGCTGACCTGAAAAATAGTCACAAAACTGGTTCAAATCCATCAAAAGGTTTCTACTTTATTTCTCACACATAAACACACACACACAAATAGCCTGTAAAAAAAATAGAAGGCCTGGGACTCACCTGTTGTTAGCAGGGAGGTTGGGACAATCATGAAAGAAACGGGAAGGACCAAAGCTCATTTTGCTCTTCTGCTTGGACCCTTACCTGCTGATCCTGGCAGGCCCAAGCCACCATTCTTCATGATCTCTCACAATACTTCCTAATACAGCTGTTCAATCCATGGTATGAGGTAATAAGATATTTATTGGGGCTCAGAGGAATGAAAATAGCTCTCTCAGCAATGATGAATTGCTCCAGTGATGGAGCTGTTGAAATGTCAGTGCCCCAAGATTGAAGTCAATGAACTTGGGTCTCCCACTTCTTAACTACCTCAGCTGCTACAGCTTTGTCACAGCACCTGTATCCACCTCTTTAACTCCACTAGTCAGCATTAACTAAAGATTCTCCAAACACAACTGCAGTATTTGCTCTGAGTCAACAGAAAGGTTTTGACCGATACAGAAAATGTTAAGAGAGGGAGATGGAAGAGAAAAAGTTCACATCAATGAAAAAAAACCCCAACAGTATCTCTCTTTAAAATGTTCACATCACAGATCATTAGTACATCACTATCACTCTCCTGTACATTACTGACTTCTTCTAGTAAGATCTTAATAAAAGGGCAGGTGGGCCCCTTACAGAACAACACTGCAAACACTTCCCATGCACCCTTATTACCTTGAACACCAGATAGATTGGATTCTGATTCTGATTCAAAATAATTTTTTCACTGGTAATGAGAAGTGATGTCATCACTTAAATATAGAAGTAAGTATTCAGTGAAAATTTTAATAAATGCAGGAGTGAAAAAGAGTGTCTCTTACCTAGCCAGAGCCCTTCTGAAAAACTAGAGAAGTAATAATGGAAGGTGTTTCTTCTAATGCTTCTAATGAGATAATATTAATAGCTTTCAATCAAATTAACTGTTGATGCTGAATATCCAGTAACTTGGATCCCATGCTCATTTTTATTCTTTTTTGTTTTCATTAGGACAACTGGTGCATTGATACTTTAAGAACTGTGTTCCTGAAATAAGGCTAATAAATCCTATTTAGATTGTCAGCACTAAAAAGCAGTAAATTATCAGGTATTTTGCATGAGGTGAGAAAGGACTTCAGTTATTTTGACAGGTCTACAAAATGGTGTCCTATTGGAAGAACATAACAGTTTCTGCTAGTGATTTCCCCAAAGTATGGAAATTGTTCTCTATGCTATAAAAATAACTGTAAGTGTTCACCGTCTTTCAGTTCCTATGAAATTTTGCAAAATGTTTCTAAGCTCTACAGGATCATTTGGAAATAGTCACAAGTTTGGGCAAGTCTGGTTGTTGTAGGCTGTGAGCTTGGAAGTGAGACATGAGAAATTATGTTGATGGTGATAGACTGTCAATGATGAAGAATGATAAAACCAAAGATAAATGAATCGTTGCTTATGGCTCATCCTTTTTCTTCAATTGAATTCCAAATCAGAAGTTCATACTAAATCCTCATAGCACTGAAGGACAGTATTTGAAGTATATGGGATTCACAGCTTCATGAACATGGTAAAAATTTTACCAGGTATTGATTTATGCTTTTCTGAGTAAGAATGGACGCAAGCATGTAATCTACTGTTCGTAAATGCTTTGTGAATTTGTCTAAATCTTTAAACTGGCATGTCATTCTGTTTCTTGCAGTTCTAAGATTTAGTATCCTGAAAAAATAACTTATTTCTTTTCTTCATCTATCAGAAGAAGTTTGCCCTATAACACATTCTAACATTATTTATTCACACTTTCTCCCTTTTATTTTGATGTTTTTATTTTTGATGTTTTACCAACTTAACAAGAACCATAAATCAAGTAATTTCTTACGTGCTTTTACTCAGAATTTTTAAATCAGTATCAATGTCTTATTATGATAGTCATTTGTGAAAATATGGACAGCTATTAAGTGTTCTCCCAAAATACCCCTGATTTATGATATGATAAAAAGAAAGCAAGGAGAACAAAAGGAGTATGACTATAAAAACAATGTTAACTTTGGGACTAACTGGTTGAGGCAACTGCAATCTGAATAGCTTGGCTTTCCGCTCTTGTTATTCACCAGTTTCTATTCCCTCTGCTCAGCAAATATTTCAGCACATTTACTTCTTGGTCCATGTTTTACAGAAGGAAAACAAACAAAGAAGCAAACAAACAAAATGTCATCAAGCAGCTGGAAAGTATTTTGTATAGGTTTAAAATTCTAGGTCATTTCTAATTCCCTAATAAAGCTGGGAAAGCCATTCTCAGCAAAACTTGATTTTCACTGTTAATAATGGCTTACTTGGTCAAAAAGAAAAGGTGGTAACAAAAAAAAAAACCCAAAATGTTATGGCTTTATAGCATTTCCACTCATGACTGAAGTCCAGAGAGTATGAGTTTAAAAAATAATAGTATTCATTTTTACATAAACACCTCACATTGCTAATCTCAAAATAAACCTATATTCTTCATAACTGTTATAGTCTTAATTTTGTAAGTCAAATTATGACATGATTTTGCTGGTTTTGAGGAGAGAAAATTCCTCAGCAAGACTTCTTCCCTAATTTTTGCCCATAATAAGACTTTTCACCAGTTGAAGAGACTTTATATTGGAACAAAACCAAGTTTTGCAGTCTTCAAGGCTTTCATTTGCACTGTCATCTAGACTGCAGCAATTGCATTCTATTCCTACACTCCCTGTGTATCAACAGACTCTGTTGTGTAATGTCGTATAAGTTTGTATTTCCATATATATAGGCCCTGATTCTGCAATCAGATCCATTTGGACAAAAGCCCTTTGTCTGTGGAGAATACTCATGATTTCAAAGTATGGCCATCTGTTCTGAGATTTTACAACTAAGGCTGCATGACAATAACTTTTTTTTTTCTCACAAAAAAAATGCTACACAATGCTTATTGCTTATTGTCTGTTGCTACTGTAGAAGTTGTGGCTAAGTTGCATTTTTATTTTGTACAAAAAAGTATGGGAGGAAAGACTTGTTACATTGTTGGCGTAAAAACTAATGTTGCAGGCAGTTGAAGAGTACAACTGCTCCATACCAAGAAGCCATTGATCACATCTGGTTGTATTGTACTTACCCACCCAGAAGCAGCAGACATAGATGTCAAAAGGTTTACGTTATTTCTTGTTCAAATGATTATCATTATTCTCCTTTTCCTTTCCATATACATACCCATATGCCCTGTTTCTGTATTTGTATTTTTTCTTGGTTTTGGACAGCTGCATGGTGAATTAACACACATGTAGTATATGGACATAATGCAGCTCTAGTGTTGCATAATCTCCTTCTCCCAGGTGGTATTAATAATCATTAGTCTGTTGTATTGAATGACAAAAGAAAATCCATAAAAGATTAATCAGAGAAATTAAGTTTGGGGTTGATTTCCAAGTAAATTGTAATCTATAACGAAAATGCTTCATCCAAAGATAATTGGCAATTTTTTTTTTTAATGAAGTGAGAAACTGAATGACCATGAACAATAAGAATATTCTCTAGCTTCATCACCAAATGTTTTTTCTGGTCAAGATGAAGGCCTTTATCACTCAAGCTCTTTGAAGCTTCAGTTTGCATCTGTCTGCTCACTATGCATAGTGCTTGAAAGGAAAGAGGAAGCTTGCACAATTAAGTGTATTTCTCATTACACTCCCAAGAGCATTTTAGCTTTATTTTTTTTATTTTTATTTTTATTTAAATGAGCAAGGACTGTAAGAGGAACATATTGCTTAAAGCAGAAATATGCCCAATTTTGCATCTGCAAGCAACTCCTTTTTCATAATCAACAAAAATAAGGATGTAGCTCATCATTTATAGAATCTACCACTATAGGCAGAGATTCAGGTTTACTGTAAGCAAAAGAATGAGGTTTTTTCCACATTACTTTCAACTGAGTGAGCATCAGAGTCTCTTGGTTCAGCAAATGTAGAGGGAAAACATTTTGAAGCATGTAATAGGAGTTTTCACAAGTAATGGAAGTCACAGAGACAAAAGTAGAAATAAATATTCTGTTTAATTTTTGAATTAGTTTTGAATTATCTAAAATGATAGATTTTTTTTTTTCCCGATGCCGAAAACTATGTTGGAAAAACAGGCACTGATTCACAAGGGTGTGTCAGTAGATTCAATTGTTATCATCTGATTTAGTCCATTCTGATCAACAAAGCACTTTAGCTTATGGCTGAGTTGAAGGCTTTGCTCAGCTCAGCTAGAATCAATAGAACATACCTCATGCGTAAGGATATTGGTGAGGGGAGATGGACTTAAGTATGCACTTAAATGGCTTTACCGAATCAGGGTGTAGACAATATGCTCTGCACAGGCAGGCCAGAGTAAGAATGAAATCTCATTGTTATCAAGGAGATTTTCTATGACTAGAGCACAAAATTATAATTCCATTTAGTAGGTGAACAAAAATGTGCAGCTTTACATATCTTTTAGATAAGAGAGGAAAAAACAACAAAGCACAGCATATAAAACCTGTATACATTATGCAGTTATATATATAATTTTTAACATTGCATATAAATGCAAGCAGTGTTACATCTGCTGGCAGAAATGCGGCTGTTAAACCTCCCACCAATAGAACTTAAGGAAAGTTAGGTGATGAATTGCAAGCAGATGCATCTTAACTGCACAGTCAGGATTTTATAATAAGCCTATAGGTAATGTTTCTTTGCATAATTTTCTTACTCAGCTGAAAAAGAGGGTCTTTCTTGGGAAAATCTCAAGAATGTCTACAAAAGACTAGGTCTCATGGGGAATTAAAAGAGATTTAGGCATCTAAAGTATCAGTTAGATGCCTAATTTAGATCCTCAAAAAACCACACCTAGCCTGAACAGCAGTACAAAACCATGCAACCCAAACTTTACAACAGAACACTCCCTTTCATTCCATAATATGAGACAGCAGTCTGCCACCTTAATCATTTGGCCTGATGTTCAGGACCAGTGTGTACAAGTGCTTAAACGGAAATTCTGTAAACATAAAATCTGACAGCCATCCCAGCTCTAACTGGTAATGAGCATGTGAAACCTCAGCCTAGGCTGGCTAGCCCACAGAGCGCTAATTAGGGTGCTCTCCAGGGAGGTTTGGGTTCAAATCCTCTCAGATAAAGGATGCTGAACAGCATCCTGAGTGGCCCTATCAGCCAGTGACTGTACAAAAAGAGCATCCACACCAGTGTTTCACAATATAGTCCTAATCCCTCACCGGTTTTAAAAAGAAGAAACTTTGACCCAATCTCAGGTTTCAGGGGTATGAAGGGAAAGAAAAGGCTATGTATTAATTGTGTCCTATCCAAGAGCAGTATTTCCTATTACTATCTGTAGGTGACTCATTGTCCTGCATTATTACAGCACCCAAAGATCCCCATGAACAACATATAGAGCTAATGCATTGCTTTGATATTCTGTAAGACTCTTCCATATTTAACTATGATAACACTCTAATCTTCATATAGACAAATTTTTCTCAGAATATTCTAAATATTATTTTATCTAGTGTATCTAAGTAATATTTCTTTGGACATATTTCAGGCAAACTAAGTAAACCCAGAAAGTCATCAAAGTATCATCACAGTGTTTCAGCCTGATAAAATATATTAAAATGTACAGTACAAAATAATAGTTCAGGGCCATATTAATGCAAAAATTATTATGGAGAGAGCTTTTATTTTCAAAGTGTTATTTCTATGAAAATGTTGTGTCAGAGGGAAAATAAAAAGCAGATAGATTCAAGAAGTGAAACATATTAAGATATTCCAGGTGCTCTTTTGGCAGGTCAATTTGTGCAGGTCTAGGAAAGACACAATGTTCTCTGTCCACACTGGGCAACAGGTGTTGCATGGTAAACCCTGCAGTCCTGATTTCTAGATGTGGATCTGATGGCCAGATCCTGGTTGTATGTCAGGAAGAAACCTGCAAGTGCAGCTGCTCCCTTCATGTCCAGATTTGTTTCAGAAGGAAACATTTGTTCCAATAGCTAACACTCCATGACAGTCAGAGAGCCAAGACAAAGGCACAAATCAGACCTTCTGGACACACAGCACCATTGAGTATCCTTTCTTCATTCAGTTACTAATTTTGTCTAGGTTTATATGTCTATATATATGCACACATAGCTGTGCAGTCTTATGAAAATGGAGACTAGTTACAAAAAGCCATTTTCTCCTGTAGCTACAGGAGAAAAAGTTGCTATGCAAGCAGTATCCAGAGCAGTCCACTAGTCTTCGAGGTATACCTGAAACCCAATTAAGGGTACAGTGGGAATAAGTTGTTAAGAAAGTGTTCCAGGAGTTTTCTGCAGTATTACATTTGCTTTATATGTTGGTGACAAAGTTTACTTGCCTATTAATCCTAAATGTTATTAGACTATTAGACTATTTTTTAATACTCACAAAAAAACTCTTAAATGTTTTAAAATGGTGGTAAAGGATACTGCCTTTTGTTTCGGACTTAAACTTTTTGCCTGGTAAAATAAGGAAGATATGCAAGTATCACAGAGGTAGATAGGAAAATTCATTACCAAGTTAGTCACCAGGTAGTCACAGAAACCTGACAGCATTTGAGCTCCTCTTTCTGAATGTCACTCTGAACAAAGTCTGTTTTATTCCATTTAACAGTGTTTCAGACAGGAGCCACATCCCACTACGCACCAGCAGAAGGGTGCACCTCTCTGGCATGCTTCTGGCCAGGACCTTTCAATCCACTGGCAAAATGGTGCTTCACACATGCCCAGAACAGAGGGATGCCTCCTCCAGGCAGCCAAACAGGCCTTCTTCATTGATATGATGCTGAAGAAGGTACCCAACAAAACATACCAGGCTGTGTAGCAAGAATGTACTTGGTTCGACAAACAGCAATAGGTTTTGCAGGGGGAATATCCTTTCAGCAGATATTGAGGTATGAGTTTAATACAGATTTTATCAGAGTTGTTTGTTGATATGAATAACACCAATCCCATCTGCCTCCTGCTACACCACTGCATTTTCACTGCATTTTACCCTTATGTGACTTCAGTTAAATATCATGTACCTGATGTGGTAGGCAGCAGTTGCCACTAGCTTCATGTTTCAGTGTCCTTCTCCAGCATATAGCAGTGCAAAAACTCTACAGTACAACCACTGCAATGGAACATATGGTGTGTGCTAAACCATGGGTATAGTTGGATTCTTACACAGACATTCACTACTTTGCTTACTTAATCAAGCTTCATAGGGGAAATTCTAGTTGCCAGTAAGTCAACACAACTTAGATCAGATGCAAAAGACCAGAAGAAATATGCTGCATATTTTCAGACTTTTAGGATAGTTGCATATTTTAGCTTTTTTCACTTTCATGTCATTCCTTATATCTGCAGTCAAACTAAAGAAGAGTATTTTGTTGACAAAATGGTTTCAAAGTCTGTGCTAATAGCCTAAGCTCTTCTCTCCTTCTCTTCCAGGTGGCTGGTTCAGTTTCATGCAGTGCAGTGTGCTTCTGTTGTATTTATCTAACAGCGCAGCTTCAAATACCTAATGCTTTCAGTGTGTTACTCAATTCTTTCTTTGTTTCACTGTGCACACAGATACATTACCCAAGGAAATGGAAATTTAAACAACTCACAGAATTTCTGAAATATAGATGACATAGAAGCCACTTGCTAAAGTAAATCATACCCTGGCAACTTAATGTCTTTCAGTAATGAGAAAACTCAAAGTTATTTCTAGTGACAATTGATCATACTGCTACAGTTTTCATGAGAAACACCAAATAAAATGGAAAAGAATGTCATGGCCATCAGTAAAGAAAATACCTCTGAAAACAAGTATAGCATAAGATGCACTAAATAAATTGACTAAACCCTTTTATGGGATAAACCCAAGTGAGATTTGATCCCAAAATTGGATTGTTTATGACACTTGGAATTTTTTAAAAATATTTAGCTTGAAACTCAAAATATCCAGTCTATTCCCCTCCTTTGCTTGCAAACAGATTTGTTCTGCTTGGATATGCCAACATGAAAGAAAAATGGTGTAGAAAGCAACCACAAACAAAAGAAAAACTTCACACTCCATTGCATTCTCACTGCTGAAGACAAAAGGTGTCATGAATAAAGAAAGGAATCAGCAGTTGAAATATTTCCTGCATATACTTTTCATGCAGTATATATTTTTCATCTGAAGGCTCTGTGGTGTCTTTAATAATGCTGTTAACATCATTCTTTGAAACAAGATTTTTAGACTCACATTGTTCTTTCCTAAAGCACAGCAACTGGGGAAGATGAGCAGCACAAAAGAAAACAAAACTGAACTGCTTTGGGGTTCCACTAATTCCCACCTCTGAAGAAAAAATAGTATAGAGACATAATGTCTGTTTGATGCCAAATAAGCTACTTTTTCCCTTGCTGAGTGAGGTCAGTTGTGACTGAATCAAGCGGCATTTGATGCCACTGTACTGGTAGGATGTCACAGCACTGCAATAGGCAGGAATAGATTTGATCACAGGAATAGGTTAAGTGCATGTGGTGAATGTACAACATGAGGTCCATACTTCAAGTCCACGTCACATAACCTGCATCAAGTGGATAACATTAGTTAATGTTTACATCACTACGATGGGATAGGATAGGATAGGGTACAAAAGTAGGCAGCCAAAAGGATGGGCAGAGATACTTAAAAAGTCTCTCATCTATAGGCAAATCCCACCCTGGCCATTTTGTGGAAATCAGTGAGTATTCTATTTACTGTTGCAGGGCAGGGGAGAAGAAGAGAAAATCATGAGTCAGACAGTGTGTCAGAAATAGGTCTCTGGTTAAGAGTAACTCCAAACCACTCTTCAATGGCAAACAAACCCCATGGAAGCAGCACCACTGCCAACCACCTGTGTCACTCACTCCAGCTACTTTCCACTGACATTGCACTTCTCTGGCTACTGCAAAGACTTTATTTTCTATTCCTCCTAGCAGAATTAGTTCTTGCATTCCCATTGCAGTGTTACAGAAGGGGTAAAGACTAACAAAATATTTCATAAGGGATTAAATGCATAACTGACATTTATTATTGTTATCATATTTTTCCTATGGCAGTCTCCAATCAGGACCTGGGGTCACTATGCTATAATCTGAATAGGTATAAAGGAGAAATTGGCCAGGGAGCTTCTGTTGAAAATAGAGCTTTGATTAAGACTATTTAATACTTAGAACTTATTTAGAGACAGGAGAGTTAGGTTTAAACTGGACAGTTTTACACATACATAAGCAAAGTTAGAAACAAATAGTTGGCCACTGCAAAACTGAAATTTCCTACTGTGACATGAATGTCACACCACAAGACAGCAGAGCAGGAAAACACATTTAAAATAATTTTGTGAAAAGACTTTTCATTAAACCGTTTCTATAAAAAGCAAACCTGAAACCTGTAATGTTTTATTTTATGTGTAGGACACTTAATGCAGAATCTTAGACCTCTTCAGTCAGTAAATCATATATATATATATATATATAAATTGAAATTCTTTCAGTATTTTCCTGAATTTTGGTTACATTCATCGCATATGTGCTTTGTTCTTCACGGTTTATAATCTCTCTTTCACTGAGATTACAGGTAAATGAAGTTCCAATCTTGTGCTTTGTGGCACTCTGTTAAGTATAAAAATGTTTATACCATGAGAAACTTACATTATTCTGATTTCACCAAGAGAGAAAACATTATCATGAGAACATCTTCCACGTACAGCTGCCCTAAGACTGTGAAGTTTGTATCATAATTTTGAACTGCAGCCCAATTTTCATAAGCATTATAACTAAATAGGTCAAGCATAATTTCTAATATGTTATTATCTATAGATAGTTCATGAGATGCAATGGTGGCAACCATGGACCACTCTATGTGTGTGTGGTGTGTTTGTGTGCATGTTGCAGAGCCACTTGAATCATAGTGAGCCTCTTCTTTACTGAGCTGTGGTGTATGCATCTCTATACAGGGTGGCATACAACACCAGACAGGAAAATTATGGTTTTGGAGCACAAGAAGCCAGACCACACCTATGAGCCTCAAAATGTATTGTAACCATTTAGCAGGGTCATTCAGTCATGCTTGGATAGTGGGCCCATGCTGAAGGCCATCCTGTTGTTTTCATCTCTGTTATAGTTAGCACGCCTGCCCTTCTGATTACAGACCTTACAGGGACTCTTCCACCTGGTAAGCCACAAAAATAAAAACTGTCTTTCCAAGTCCTGATTCACTGAAGCAACTTTCACTCCCAAAGATTTTCCCACTGAAACCATCAGGTCTATTCTCATGACTGAAAGTCACACAGAAGGATTGATACAACTGGATTCTTCTAATATCTGACATTTTAGAAGGCACTCAGAACACTGAGATCTGTGCTAAAATATTTACAAAGGAACTACTGAGTAGTAGCGGGGAGTAACAAAACCAGTGAATGAGATAAACATACAGAAGGGAAGACAAAAGTAAGTGTCTCCGGAGGCACAATTAGAACTACACAAAGGTGGACAACAGTGCCTTGAACTTACATCCTTGCTAATCAAGTGCATTCTAAGTCATATAATTGGCTGCAAATCAGAAAACAGTAGATGGTAGCTGCCAAGGTTTGTTGCTTTAATGGAAAAACACTGTAAAGAGATTTTAAATGGTGTCTGTACACTGTACAGTCTCCTTTTCTACAGAGTTGCTTTGTGAACATCTTGCAAAAGATAGTAACACATTTCAGCTTTGAGTCAGAATACTGGGGAAATGCCAGGCTAGCCCAAATGGATTTGGTAACCTACATCACTTCCAGCAGATGTCTTAACAGTGCTGCTAAGATGCATATAAGGAGTGGAACTTGATTAGAATACACATTGGTAACTGGGAAAAAGGCTCATTCCATATATATGCACATAAAACTGCATAAAAAGAATTGTTCAAAGGACATTACTAAGATAGTCAATTTTATCACTAAACTGACAGAAATCCTTTTTAAACTGAGTTCAGTGTCCACTTCCAAACATCTCCAGAGTACCATCTGCTTTTTCTCCTCCCTCTTTTTGGTGGCTTCCAAAATCTTGAGTTGATTCCATCTTTCATAACCTAACCACAGGTTCTTCTTCTGATGCTTGCCCTACTCTCTGCCTTCCTCCTTCAACCTCTCTGCCCACTCATGAACATGTCAGACCCAGGTGCCTTTCTTTTGTCCTGGTTCCCTCACTGGTTCCTTCTTTTTGAAAATTCAGCACTCTATACTTCTCAGAAATGTGTTTAGCTTGTCCACCCTATTAGTAGCTGAGTCAGCCAGCACACTTCACCATCCAAGGTGAGGCTGGTCCTTCTACCCCTGCCACCCACTTTGGCAGGCAAGCATCTAAATAGGTACAGCCTTTATGATTTTCTCCTGAAGGACCTAAGAGAAGATCAGATGTGTTTACTGTGGGCAGTATTTTCAAGCTTTTTAGAAGACATGCAGACAAGCCTTTCAAGAGAAAATTTGGATGGTTTTTGAACAGGCTGAGAAAAGAAGCACTGATGACAAAATGTCACCCATACTATCAAATGGACGAGGGCACTCACACTGTTGAAAGTATACGTAGACATATTTCATTTTTTGTACTGGAGAGCAAGCCTGTTATGTGTGTCCTCTTTTCTTAAAATAGCATATATATTTTACTACACTCCCCATCATCCATCACCGCTTGCATTGTACCGTGAACTCACAGCACAGATTACTATCACCTACACTACAAGATCCAGTACTTTAGCTGGCAAAGTATCTGTCACTCTGGCCCACAAGAAAGGCATACATTAGAAAGGCTCAGAGTAACTGCGAGGACACAGATGTAGTTAAATTGAGCTGTAATTATTCCTCACCTCCAAAAGACTGTGTCACTTCTTTCAAGTATTCTCCAACAAAGGTCTGTGGGTGAAGCGCTGCAGTGGGCAGGATGGTCCCCTTCCCCACGGCCTTTATGGTGACTTTAGTACCTCTCAGGGGTAAGCAAGGCTGCTGCAGGTCTCCTGGTGAGGGAGCAGGATTGGCTCTGCACATGGATTCTTCTCAGTTATTTGACAGGTTGCTGAAATTTACCTGAGGAATCCAAGCAAAGAAAAATGAAATGAAGTGCTATAAATGTATAGCAGCATAGAGTTCTATTGGGTAAAGACAGGGCATTTGTATAGCCAAGGGGCTTTCTTCCTCCCAGATTTCAAAGGTCCCCTGTGAACAAAAGCAGTAGCAAGCCGCTTAAAGAAAGGTTATATGCTTTTAAAATGTAGGCTTAGAAAACTTAGCTATAGGAGTCACTCCTGGCTCCCACCAAGATTCTAAATATACTGTTCTTTGTGTGTGAATTTTACACATCTTTTTGTTGAAAGAAAGGTCACACTATGAATTTGTTGGATGTTTACATTTATGGATGTAGTGGATTCCAGAGATGTAAATTCTTCTTTCAAAATACTTCCAACTATCACATTTTTTTTTGCCTGAAGAATCACCATCCATAGCTGTTCCTAACTGATAGCTACAGATCAGTGCTGTTTGAAAATCATTTGATCTTCAGAGATGGTACTAAGTGAACACAGTTGACGGTTTTGTGGAGTTCTAGTTGTCTGCTCCAGTTAAAGCTAGTTGTCTGCTTCGCTGGAGATATAAGCTGAAACAGCTGATCAAAAATGAGATCCTATTTGAATAGTTAAACACTGTCTTCATCTGAGCATTAACTAATTTGCATGGCAAAATTCCAATTTACCATCTATCACTTAAATGACAGCTTGTGAAACAGTAGTTCAGCATTCTTTGCTTGCAGTGTTAGATTTCTATTCAAATCAGGAGAGGAAACATATGCATTGTGTGTGTGTTGGGGGCAGGCATTGTAAAACACATGCAGAATGCATGCATAACACTAAAAGTATCAGATATAAAATATAGAATATAAACATGAAAATTACTCTGTTCCATTAAAATAAAAAGTAAAAAAAAACAAAACACTGAAAAACCACAACTAATTGAATAGAACACAGACAATAAGCAATATGTTAAAATATTCTCTTAATTCATAGGACAAGAGGCGTGTGGAAAATAGACATTCGTTTCCTTGAGCATAATGGCAGCATCCCACTGAGTTGTTCCTTAGAAATTACAAATGTGCCAGAAAAAAACAGAGATCAACCCATTTTCCTGGAATGTAAAAAAAATATTATTCCTGTTCCTTGGCTTGGGGTAGATGAAGCACTGCGACTGAAGCACTGTTGCAGTCTGAGAATGCAGAGCTGCTGGACACCCCTTTGAGGCCCACTCACAGCCAGAAGGTTAATGCTGCCTTCTGTCTGTCAACACAACTTAAGAAAGAGACATATTTTGACTTCAGGGAGGTTTTAAAGTGTTATTTTTGCTGCAGGGATAATCTAAATGTATTGCTACTGTGTTCCATTTCAAGGTTAAGCAATACAAACGAAATTCCCTCTGAAAAACACACATCCTCACCACTGTCCCAAGTGCTCCCTAGTACATCTCACAGCTCCCATGATGCACCTCAGTTTCATGCTATAAACACATATATGGTAAAGCATGGTTCTCATTTTATTTCAGACATTTTTAAACTCAAGACATTTTTAAACTTAAGAAGAAACCTGCAGGAAATAGTTAGGATTCAGTACTGTGGAGATACCACAGAAAGCCAAGCATGGTGGTCAGCAGGTTCTACAGGAAACTAGTGCAGAGTAGTGTAGACACAACTGTTCTGCATTGTCTGATCCTGAGGACAGGGAATTGCTGGTTCTGGGTGCAGTTACCAGTGCCAGTGTGCACAATCCAGATCCCTAGTACAGTCTGGCACACTTTGCACACCAAGGTAGCATATCCCCTCTTTTGTATGCAAGTCACAAGCATAAGCCTCTCAAGCACCTTCTTTTAAATTTTTCTAGAAATAAATGCAGCCTTTTCCCATACCAGACCTAAGCATTAAAGCAAGAGCTCTCTGGTTACTCTTGAAGGTGATTCTTCATCACTAGCAGGAGCTCAGCATCCTGCAGGAGGTAGAAAACAAAACCACCTGGCTTTGGAAAAGCCAAATGAGTTGAGAATTCTGGCTCAGAACTCTTGGAAATCCAACAGTTCTCTTCTATAGCCCAGCTCCTGCTCTGAAAGAACCACAGGTTTCCACCAATGCACTCTGTTTGGCATCCTCATGGCATAGTTGTGGGAATCCTTCCACACCAGATTCACTCCTGGCCCAAGCACAAAGACCCACTGGTTTTTGCTCTGGGATGACAGCTTAGACATGCAATGCTAAGTCAGCTCCTCCTGCCTTACAGCCCTTGGAGATGGTGGAGATGGTGAAGCAAGCTCCTAATGCTGCTGCTTCTAGTTCAGTCTGGCCCAATGGTCTAACAACGGCATGCTACCCGTGTCTGTCAAGAAATTGTGTGTAATATGCTCCCCTTGGGGGTTTGTGGTTGGAGGGGGCAAAGGGAGGGTAGGGTGGCTTCTTCCTTTGGCCTTCAGCTCCCAGAGGGAGCCTGGATCTGGTCTTTAAACTCTTGAATGTGTTTTTGTTTTAAAGAGTACCAGATATAAATAACAGAGGATGGGTGCAACCAATGACTTTAATTACACAGGCTTTAAAAGCCAGTAACATATACTGGTGAAACAGGGCTTTTTGTACTCCATATGGAAGAGCTCTGGAAACTTGTTGCCATGTTTATACACGTTACAGTGCCACTGAACTTTTAAAAGGCAGTATAAAATGACCTTTTAGACATTTTCAAAAAGAATAAAATACATCATTTTATGAAACTCACCTCTGCACAAAATCCCTACCTGGAACTATGGATGCAAGTCAGAATCCAAGTTATGTTTTTTCCAGACAACATAGGACAATCAACTTTTTCCCATTTAGTATGTGAAATGTTGAATTTATCATTATTTTGATGTGTGAAACCCATCCACCCTATTCACACAGGTGAATAGTGCAGCTCTCTAGAAAACAAATGGACGAAGAATGCCTATACCTACTTTATATATAAACCTTTAGCAGATTATTTACATACTTCATGGAAATTGAGATTTTCTTGTGAAATCACTACATTCCCAGCTAGCAGTGCCAGGCATTATGAGGAACTGTGCAAGTGTCTCATGCCAGAACTACTGTGGTAGGAAAATTCTTCTGTGTATGCATGTCCACTTCCAGTAAGATGTGTTAAAAAAACCTTAAAACACATCTGAGAAATATCAGTTCTTAAAGTCTGTGGTCACATTTTGATCTTGCAAGACACATTTGGAGAGAAAATTAAAAAGAAACCAAAACCACATAGACACAGATGAGAGAAAAATGAGTTTAGATGTAAACATATGACCCTCAAAGAGCATATGGAAAAAATGTACCATCCCTGTATATGACTCTGTGAATGTAACCATCACTTATGATTAAACAAGTAATCACAAAAACACACAAAATTGTGCCCTGTTGAGATGCTCTTAATGTATCAGGATGATGCTTGTGTTCTGTAGGCTGTTTGCTTACAAAGAGAAACTGCTGGCTCTTTGGGCTTTTCCCAGAGGAGATGGGCATTTTGCCAGTGTCTCATTTTCAAGTGCCATTGTTCACCTAGGGGTTTAGCAAAAAAAGCTTTTGCTTATTTATTACTAATCCTAGCCTAAGTAATGATAATTTTTAATCCTTTTACATTTTAAAACAAATTTATCAGACAACACCACCAAACACAATGTCTCCCAAAGCGCTGGCATTTATTTTTTCATTTAATAGTTAATTTTATAATTCGCACATCCATGAATTGCTTTGTTGGTTCATGAAACCTGCTTCTATGAGCATTCCTTTGACAAAATATAAATCTTACTCCTGTTGTGAGGACTCTTTTCAACATGCTTTCGTTAGTTTCAGTCTTGACAACATGGTAACAGAGAATAATAGTGTTTATTGCATACTTTATCCATCTGCCTGTGAAAACTTGGAAAATGCTGGTGTATTCATATATTATTCAGACTTGATATGTATTAGACAGAATGAATATTTTTTTAATAAGTAATAAAGATTTTTTAGTAATACAGAGTAATGTCATATCTTCCTTTATCTTCATGATTTGGTATAAATTCCTGCTATAATCTTGACTGAAATCAATTTGAGAGACCCAGTGTAAATCCTTGTTCTCAACACCAGTGTAATTTTCTGTTGTCTGTGCTTGGTTATGAGATGCTAAAAACCAAACAAGCATGGATACCACATGTCATTTTACAGATTAATAAAAAACACTGATCCCTCTGTTTTGATGACTAGTATTTTGGTTTTGGTAAGTAAGTGCTGCTGTGAATATCAGCTGGCTACTTCTGAAATTTGCTAGCCTTGCATACAATGCTGCCAGTCTGTTATCTACACAATTTACCTGTCATTTCACCTGTTTGGTGTCAACAGAAAACACTTGCCAAGCAATTTGCAAATATGCATGTGAAGAGTTGTTTGGACTTTTCATATGGGTTGGAATAAGAGAATTGGTGTAACAACTAACAGCAACAAATCCACCTAGTCTTCAACTTCAGCTAGTGCAGCTCTCTAGAAAACAAATGGACAAAGAATGCCTATACTTACTTTATATATAAACCTTTAGCAGATTATTTACATACTTCATGGAAATTGAGATTTTCTTGTGAAATCACTACATTCCCAGCTAGCAGTGCCAGAACACAAGAGCACTCCAGAGATTGTCAGTGCAATTTTGTGGTTCCAGTCTATGCAGAAACCACAATCTCATGCTGGAAAAGGGAAAATGAGAATATGGCAAGTCTTTACTGGGATTTATTTTGTTAATCTGTGAATGAAGAAGTAGGCTTACCTTTCCACATCCAGGCAATGAAAATTAAAAGATGAAACATTTCCATAACTTACAAATATTGACACAAACCTCACAGAATTGGGAAACAGAGCCAGTGGGAGTAAAAAAGAGAAATTTGGCACATATGACAAAAAGGATATCTAAATAGTTGTTTCCAAACAACTGACTTCCTCTCAGACCCCCCCCAAAAGCCATTACCTTCTTCCCATTCTTGCTCTACAGGCTTACCCTGGCTGCTGCTCTACAAGCAAGCATGGGGGATGGAAAAATACACTTTGAGGTATTTCCACCATATCCAGCCTTACATATAGAGGCAAAAGACACATAATAAGTTGTTATGGACCTGTAGAAGCTGCTTATTTCCAGCAAACCACAGCAACTCTCCAGATCCTGAGCAGGGTGTAGGATTAAAACAAAACAAAACAAAAACATGGCATGTGCTGTCTGAGTGTCATGCAGTACAGAGAGAAGCTGGGACTGGGTTCCCTGCTCCCCAAGAAAGACAAATGAGCAGTCAGTATATAGGAGCACACCCAAAACACTGTAGATTGTCCCTGTAATGCCTCTGCTCCCTGCACAGCCCTGCTTATGGTTGTGGTACTCTCAGGGACCTGACTGTCATGTGGTCAACAGCCAAAATAAAAGCTGTTCCCCAGAACAGGGATAATTTGCCAGCTGATTCTCAAAAAAAAATGTCAGGAGATGACAACATTTTCATACACTTGAAATCACCTGGATTAAAATATGATCATAATTCGCTCTCCTTTACAGTTAAACCAGCAGACTAAACCATACTGGTAAGGTATATTATCTTTTCAAAAATTCACTTTCTTTTCAATTACTTTTGATTTCAACTTCATCTTTCCCTTATATTTATTCCACAAACAAGACATTGTGTTATTAATGATTCAGAGTTCCCCAAATCCATATGTTTTATGGATTTTATGTCAAAGTAGACTCATAATACTTTAATGAGGAAAAAGAATACTATTTCACTGTAGTCACATCTACACCACTCAGCCAATAGCCCTGTAAGCAATTCTAAATCTTTCTCTAACAGCACCATGGAGACTACAAAAAAGAAATAGGCATTGCCAGCTTCCTCTGCTCTGCACCCCTCAAAAGGATTGATGTTTTCTTGCAAGACCTTCTTCAAGAACTAGTATATCTGTAGCAAATTGTTAACTCCTCTCTGATGGTTATACACCTGCATACAGGTGTAGAAAATCCTTTAACATTTTGTAACAAGCAGAAATCAGGTACAGGATAAAACAGCACTATCAGTCACTTCAGCAGTCAAGTGAATGTGATTCTCCTCATTTTTCTATAGACATCTAGTTTGCCATGTATATGCTTAGACATTTAGCTATTCACATATTAGAATGACATATTTAAAATAGTGAATTTCACATTAGCAATGCAGATGGAGGAATGAATGATCTTGGAAAATTAGATGGTGGAAAGACCGGTGTTGAAGAGTATCACAAGAGCTGGAAATCCTAGACAAAGCAGAGAAAAAGAATATTTGAGAGAAGGCTGAATGGGAAAAGCAGAAAGATATAAGTTAGAAAAAGAAGGAAAAAATGCAATAGAAGAAAAGACTCAAGAATGGAGTAAAGAATCTGAGGAAAAGCTAAATTGAAAGATGAAGATTAGCAGATAAAAGAAATATTAAATCATTCAGATAGCAGCATTAAATTGACATTAATCAATAAGAAATACAATATTGTGTACAAATTTGATGCCTTTTTTTCACAAAAAAAACTTACTGGGGCTGTTGACCCATACTATTCCAGTTGTGCCAATCATTTACTGGTAGATTAAGATACCAAAATGCCTGTTTATACCATTCAGTTTAAGCTCTATTATATGCACATAGGCACATGTGCAGAAAAGTGCTCCAAGGACTGATTGTAAGATAAGAAATTTGTATAACAGAAAGGGTTAGACTGGGGAGGGGGAAAGGAGGGATAAGGGGAAAAGCTCTGAGAAAAAAGGAGACGTATTCAAGAGACATCAGTCTTGAAATTAGAAGCTCATTAATTCTCAGCTTATTTTCAGTCTCTGTGGAGATTTACCATATGTGACAGCTACTCAGTCTTGGAGCCCGATTAGAACTATTTTCCAACTACTAGTCTAAATTACCTCCAGAAAGCCTCACCATTTTCAGCAAAGTTTGATGAACCGGTTATCCTTTAACAGTGATGTTTTGTGCATTAAATTGCAACTGGCCTGCTATTTTTCTCATATCACTGCTGACAGATGAGCCCGATTATCATCCTAGATCCACCTTGCTCATGCTCATTTGGACAACAAAGATAGCAAGTGAACTGAAAGAAAATTCCAGGAAAAGTAATTGATGACAAATTAAAAATTTCAATAGATTTTCCTGGAAATCTGCCCACAAAGCATATTGTTTACATATCCACATCCATCCAGAAGTTTGAAAGCATATCCCAGGATGCTTGCTGTTAATGTTTTAGCCTTGCCCTGGCCAGGTTTCACACAAAGCTCCTGGATGCTCTAGGCCAAGATCAATTTGTCAATGCCAGGTTGTATGTTGATTTATGACTATAGTTGAGTGAGGGTGCCGGCTACATTCTGTCTCTCCCTAACTAGATGTGTTGAACAGAGGCCATTCCAAATCACTAGCTGCCTGAAGTTGCTTATTGAATTTCCAGGTATAATCAGCATCAATAACTTTTGTAGTTAAGGGAAAATTTTGGAAGAGAAAGTATGAAACTGTTCAAAGCTGCATTGCACTTCAATAAATGTATCACAGAGGAAGCTAGGCTTGCTGATGTGAAAAACCTTCTCAAAGTTAAAATTAAAATTTTATTTGGTGAGGTTTTTTTCATGTCACACAAGATACCAAACACACACCCAAGACACACCTGAAAAAGCAGCAACAGCTATCTTAACATACATGTAAGTGTGTGCAACCTGTAAATGATTCTGCTCACAAAGGGTCAACACTTAGACTGATTTCCCTTATTCAAACAGAAAAAAAAAAGTCACGTATGATCTGTAGAAGTGGCTCAAAGAACAAACTCATGTCTTTAAGAAAAAAAATGAAGAAAGACTGAGGGTAAGAAAATTAAGAATAGGGAAGCTAGTATGAAAATTAGGATGCAATACAAATATTAGAGTCAAGACTGTAGGATGTAAGAAATTTAGTAATAGTGAAATCTGAATATGAATAAAGAAGGTCCACGTGGCTTGTATGAGCAGCATGGGATGATGATGCACTTGAAGTCACGCCATTTCTTGTTTGTCACTGCTGTAGTTAAGATGGTGCTTAATGTGTATGAAAGGATGACAAGCAGGTCCTGTCTGGCAGTGAATTAATGCCTCTAAAAAATGTTTCTCTGAAGCAAACCTTAATTTGTTTTTCTGAATAAGAAATTTCATTCTGGAGAGCCATAAAGACTGACAAAAGTTGTGTAATGAGAAAAAAAAAAGGAAATATAGCTTGAAAAATACAGCATTGGCCAATTGTTTTATGGGTTGTTTTTTTGTGTGTGTGGTTATTGTTGTTTGTGGTTTTGTTGTTGTTTTGGTGGTTGTTTTGTTTGTTTATTTTGTTGTTTTTCTTTTTTTGTTTATTTTAGGGGGTGGGGGGGTTGTTTTTGGGGTTTTTTTTGTTTGTTTGGATTTTTTTTGTTTTGTTT
>JANHGN010001995.1:0-48736 GCA_024605025.1 Megaceryle maxima
TAAATTTTTCTTTTTCTTTCTTTTTTATATGTCGAAGAAAACAAAAAAAATAAAAAAAAAAAAAAAAAAAAAAAGCCCTTGAGAGTCATTGGCATGAAATGCAGCTGACAACTATCTGTCAGACTGGTGTTAGGGGCTAAAAGCTGCATCATTTGCAAGGAACAGCAACTATGTCTGAATAGGAGGCAGGAACACAGCAACAAGGAGTGAGTGGGATGAAGATCTCAAATTGAGTGCCTCAAACTTCTGGGATTTCGGATGCTTTTTAGCCTTGCTCAATACTTGCAAATACTTTAGCAGCTGTTCAAGTGTTTGTTTGAACAAATGTTTGTAAAACATATTGAAAGAATTATTTTGTATAAAGTTGTTGCATCACTGTCTAAAGTGCTAGTTATTGCAGGGTTCTGAGACAATGCACTGTGGCTTTGAATCAGAATCAAGTATTCACTTACACTGCATTCAGTTTTAGAAAAAATTAAAGACCCAGAGCCTTGAAAGAGCCACACTGAAAGATCCAATTCGCTGTGAAAGCTCTGCTCACCCACTCATATAACTCACTCTATTAGATCACGTGTGAAATTTATGATAGATGAGCAGAAGCTTAGCACCATACCCATCTCTACATTTTTTGCTAAGTTTGTGACACGTATCACAAAGCATAAATCTACAATCCAGTCTTTTCAGTATTTAGAAATTCTCATTTTTTCAAACAATAAAATGTCACCACATTTTAACTTAAAATATATAATTACTTCCTTGTCTGCACATACTTAAGTTGCTGAGCTAGCAAAATAAAATGAAAATGAATAAATTCCCACCCTCAAAAATCCCAAATCCAACATCATGATTATCAACAGTGACATATAATTTCTTACTAGAAATTACAGGCTAGAAAACAAAATTGTCAAAATTAGACAAAGAGATCTTTAATTTTATAACATATCACAATTTAGTTCAACATGCAAGAGATGCACAATTTACTGACAAATCACCTTAAAAATATCTAGTCATTTAATTAGCTTCCTCTTCAGTGAAGCCAATAAGATTTTGTTCTCATCTGAAGCAAATCAAGGCTTTTCCTGTGCTGATCTATATAGCAACTGAGATTCACATTATACTTGTAATTAAAAATTATTTTACCTTATTAATTTTTTCCTATTTTGTAAGGAAAAGAAATTTTTCTTAAATGAGATTTTTAGATAAAACTTGTAAGCCTACTGAAATACAAATGTTTTTATATCTGAACTTCAGACACACAGTTTGCTCATATTCTATCTCCAGGTATGTGCAGAATTACATAACAATTGCCATATGTTTGCTCTGAGCATATTCAACTGCATGTATAACGGATTGTATACAAGTGAATCATACAGCTACCACGACTTTTAAGTCCGAGCAACTGCAAAGTTAACTTCTCAGCCGTGGCAGTGTATCACCCTGCCTGTGCTCCCATCATCTCTGACAGAGTGTCAAAAATACAGCTCGGATTCAACTTCAAAATGGCAGCTTCTGCAACTCCAACTAAGTCTAAACACAATAGACTGTTACGCAATGCCTGTAATACATAATTGCACTCAGCAATTGGTCTTGGGTTATTATAAATGAGTAAAATAATCTACAGATGAAAAGTAATTACTTCTTACAGCAATTTTTAGAGAAATTAAGGCATGCCTCAAGTGCTTTTACACATAGGAATTTATTTCAAGAGCAGAAAAATTAAATTGACCATTAAAAACTGTGTTATTTTACAGGTTTCATACATAAGGCCTTATTCCTTATAGAACAGTCTAATATCTTACCTAAAATCTTGCAGTAGGATGTGATTATATCATACTAAATACTGTAAACACAAATTTATTCTGTTAACTACTACATTAAATGTGGAAAGTTTTTAACAATACAAACAAACTCTCTTTCTAGAACATGGCCTTACAAAGAAATTATTTTTAGCTTAGGCACTTTGAAAGAGCGAGCGTTCTATGCAGTCAAAATTTCATTGCTTCTGTTTGATTAGACATTTGTTTCAAGTAACCAAACACAGTTGTGTAATCCGGGCAAAAAACAGCAGTTCCTACCAGATGTCACTACTTAAAGCTAACACATCAAGTGAAAATAAGGAATATCAGTAGATGGAATTTATAAGTTCTGTTGTTCATTAAAGACAAAATAACAAAAAAACAAATAAACAAACAAAACACATCACCAAAAACACACAGAAAAACAAACACACACCCCCAAACCATTTTAGGCACAAATAACGTGTAGAAAGATTGCACCTTCATTTACACTCCTTTATCAAAAGCCATCCTCTCTGATAAAGATATATTTAAATACATTAGCCTAAATATAGCCCAAATAACAGCTAGCATATAGCCTTTCCCTAACTTAGTTTTGCCAAAATTATTCTGTACAGTTTAAATAACCTAAATTAAATGATGCTTTCTCAAAACAGATTGTCTTGACACTGGCTACATATGCAGTTAACTGGGGCTGTAATAACAGTAGGGGAGGACAGAAGCAAACAGCTGGAACCAAAACTTCTTAACTTGGCTTAACTGTAGCCAGAAGAGCACAACTGATCTAATCTGAAAGAAAAGCGGTTAGTGTCACACCCAGACAACTCCCCACACCACCCAACTCCCCACCATGTACAGTGGAAAGGGATGAGATTATCCTCCCAGTCCCCACTTTCTAAGCCACACAAGCAATGAGAGCAATTGCCTGCCCAGTGTAATGGCCTAATACTTCAGCAACTGTCATCTGGAGAAGTAAACTCCACAGTACAAGTATGCATCCTTAAAATGAATAGTCTGGTTCAGCTGTAGTTCTTTTTTGAACCTAAATAAACCCTCAAGCATTCAATTACCTATTATATTATGCAACTATTCTATAGATTACACCAGGTTTGAGTTCCTACAGTGCTGTGATTGAGACAGCAAAACAGACCAGCAGTAGGCTTGATCCACTACCTCACTGGCTGGTTTTCTCTGCAGTGTTAACTCAGTGAACAGACACCCAGGCTGAGCTATCTCGCATAAAGCAGTAAACTACATGGACATGGGGCTTCATTTCCCCTGTGAAATTACACAAAGAATTGCTTATCTTGCCACACACAAAATGAGCTGTGGCACAGCATCACAAGACCTGGCCGGGGGTTGTAGTGTGGTGTAGTCTGCATCTGAACTGAAAAGTCCAGGAGACTTTTGGATGGTGTCTGTGACTCAGCTCAGACTGTTAGCTCAGGTGTCAAGCACCATTCACTGCAAACTGGTGGGAATCAGTTTAATGGCAAAGCCCAAATTCAATATCCAGAGAGGCTCAGCTACTGGCACTTGCTATCTCTGCCTGGGAAAGTATCTAAAACACCACTTCTAAAAAGTACAACACATCAGCTTTCTGCAGCTTATTTATCTCTATCTACCCTAGTTCTATATATTTACTCCTAGGCGAGGTTGTAATTTCTTTCCATCCTTTGAATGCTGGGTTTCATTCTATGCTCAGTATAAAAAAGGGTCAACACTAGGCAAGTTTTCTTAATGTCTTCCTGATTTGCTCAGTATCTATGCCTATAAATCATTTTACAGAAGGACATGTTAATAAAATAATACTCGAGGGAAAAGAAAAAAAGAAAGAAAAATTTATTAATAAGTTAGAAGAAAGTTATCCACACAATGATTACTATTTTCATACTGAAGAATTTCCTTACAGGTAAGACAAATAACAGAGTTGTGTCAGATATAATTATATGAAAAAAAATAAAGCAAATAAAAATACGCCAACCAAAGATGTTACAACAAGGATAAAGTGGATTATTTTTCTCCCTGTAATATGTGATTTTTTGGAACTCATCAATATTACAAGTTTTTTTTTTTTAATTTCTTAAGTCTTTTTCCCTGTTGCTTAGAATACCACAGGTAACACAAAAATATATTCATAAGTGGTTTATACTTTCCCTATTGCTTTACAATATTCATTATAAATTCTTGATCAAAAAATGAATATAAAGGCTTTTATTTAATTAACAGGAAATGTTAAGTAATCTCACATTGCATTTACCAGAATTGTCATTTTCCCCCACACAACTGTATGCACAAAAAAAAAAAAAATACACTAAGAAAAGTCTGAAAGAGTGCAACTTTAAAAAGACCTATGCTGAATTGATACTGAGTTTCAGGGAATTTCTTGTTTTCCCTCCCAAG
Source organism: Megaceryle maxima (assembly GCA_024605025.1). NCBI lineage: Eukaryota > Metazoa > Chordata > Aves > Coraciiformes > Cerylidae > Megaceryle > Megaceryle maxima. The sequence goes on from JANHGN010001995.1 coordinate 4,200, forward strand.
TATGAAAGTAGTGAAGTAAGATACAAGCAACAGCTAAGAGATGTGCTTCACATTTATGGCAACCTGAAATCTATTGCTTTCCCTTATAAACTTAAACATAGTTTGGCACTGGCATTATTTTGAACTGTTTCCATATGATTAAGAGCTGAAATGCTTTGAGAACTAGACTAGACATTCTCCACATTCAACCACTGGGATTCTGAAGCTGTTTTAGAAACAACATTGCTAAATGTACATCTTAAAATACTCATATTGGTAGAACTCTTTCTAGGTTTATTTTCTATTACAACTTTAATAATTCAACTTATGTGCTTATTAAATGAACCTTGCAGCAGATCTTCTTGAAGACTAGACAACAGAATATTCAACTATGTTCACAAAGGCAATAAACACCCAAGGCCACTTCACAGAGACTTATAACAAGTCATCCTCACTAGCCAGTTGTACAGCCAACCTCTGCAAATGCCTCAGCAAGAGCATTCACCTATTTCAAATATAAAACAAATAAAACTGAAATACTCTTTACATTTATAATTAATTTAATTTTTATTGCAGGTTCTCTGTTAAAAGGAACTAACACACTGCTGGCTGTATGCAAAAATTGGCATGCCCTCAAGAAGTATCTTTGAGGTTAAAAGTCTGAAATGGTATATTCAAGGAAAACCATCTTCCATATGTGAATCATATAAACACTTATTCTTTAATTCTGAAACTTAGTTCTTGTTTCTACCGATTTTTGAAGCGATTTCACTTGGAATGAAATCTGAAAAGTCTCTGAAAGTATTTTACTTAAATTTTCCTTACAGCTTCAAATAAGCAACATTATGATGTTATTCTGCAAATCTCACTAAAGCTACCCTAGCAGAATGGCTAACCTGTTTCAAATACTTGTCAATACAGACTGAGCTGGCACTTTTTTTTCCTCAAAGTAATCAATAAAGTACCACATTTGTTGTAAAGAATTCCTATACAAAGGTATTTCTATATGGCCATAGATTTCTTTCGATACATATTCTACTGAGGCCAGGGTAGAAAAGCTGTGTTAGTTCAGAGCCATAAAGCACATTAAGTCAGGAATACAGTGTGGTCTCCTGGTCTCAGTACTCTCTGACATAACTCCTGAAAAAAAAGAAAAAGTGTTTTGTGGGTTTTTTTGTTTGTTTGTGGGGGTTTTTTGTGTGTGTGGGTCTTTTTTTTTTTTTTTTTTTTTTCTTTTCTTTTTCTTTTCTTTTTTTCTTTTCTCCTCCTTCTTCCTTTTCTTTCTTTTCTTTTTGGCCAGTTCCATCCTTGCAGTACTGTCTATTATAAAACTGGGAGACAATACAGATAGATAGTCCTGAATAAAAACAGGTTGTGTTACTTTTTTACATTACTTACCGTACACTTCAATGTATATTTGATAGTATTTTAAAGTGACAAATTTGTTGATATTTAAAGACAGGAAGGGCAAATGGAAAATATTTTATGGTACTATTTGATTTATAGAAAAATCTTACAGGGAGACATCTAAGGTTTTAGATACTGTAAACTTCTGCTGTATGTTCATATGTGAAAATTTATGGCATACTGAACGTTGAAGCTGTACAAACACACATAATTCTTCTTCAAAGAGGGAAAAACATCACTTCAAAGATGTGTGATAGGCAGCGTAAATACTAGGGGTATGAATTTATTTCTACAAATTCCATTTGTACCATTGGTTCACAAATCAGAGAACAGGCCAGCGCTGACCACAGACAGAAATAGGATGGTTTTGTTAACCATTTAAAATGAAAAATATCTTCATTATTTAGCTTGTTAGATGCTGACTGATGCTATCAAAAATTACACTGAACTTAAAGTCAAGTAAGGTAAGTAACTCAGCAATGCACTGTAAGCAGGTGTATCTGCTGTTTAAGGAAACTGTCAATGTGTCTCCTAACGGAGATGGTTATGGCCCAGATGCTAGTACAGGTATGTAAGTGGCTAGAGAGATAATTGTTTCACTGATAAATAGATTATTTTGGAAGTATTCAATTATGTGAAAATCCTAGAAGGGAACAGAAGCCTGAAAAAAAGATGTCCCACCCACAAGACATCAAATAACTATTAAAAAAAAAAAAGGAAAATAATTTCTTGTAGACAAAAAATGTCTTTAACCTTCAGTAGAATGAAAGGCCCCTATGATCTCCACATGCTATCATCATATTTATCACCAGTTATAATTATAAACTGCATTGTAGAGACTTTTATTGGCTAAGAAGTCTGATTTCACATCACCGGTACTCCTTACTGTAGAACAAAGCTGCAAGAAAAACAATAATGCTCTACTAGGAAACTCTTACTGTGAATTATTGTGGCTACTATTTTTCTAAAAATGGCAAAGCATGCTCAGAAGGCATTTGTGCATGTTGACCATTTTAATGATCATCACTGAAATCACATGCTTAACATTTAAATGAGTTTACTACTTCAGTAAAAGAAATCATCCCACCTTATATCTTATTGTGGTTACAAAGAAACTATTACCTTCCTATCACCATAATGTTTAGTTCTCTCTACCATAACAAAAACATCTGACAGCATTAATCTTTAATAAAATATTTTTATTGCACAAAATAATTGAGAATACATTTTGTATTTTATTTTTTAAGGTAGAGTTTCTCTGTGCATTAAATTAGTAGAGCTTTGAACAAGATTCCTGAATAAATTTGCCCAGAATTTTTATTTCAAGTGAGATATATATGAAACCTATAATACACCCACGTATATTAAATTAAAAAACATTTTAAAAACAAAATGTTAGTACATGTCCTGTACTGATCTTCTAAATAAAGTGTAGAATATGTTATTTAAAGTTAAAAAGTTTACTTAAAATAATTGAATCTATATGAACACTGACATGCCTTCATGTTCCATGCAATTCATTTGTTTCCCCTGCAACTGGAAAAAGGTAACATCAGTCACTTGTACCACAAGTTTTACACTCTGCTACACATACAGAAGAGCCTACTGTGATTATTTATTCCCACTACGTATATGCATTTTAGACATGATTTCCAGTCATTGACCAGAAGAGACTCCAATACATGTACAGTAGGAAACATCAGATAGAAATAATCATCAGGCATTAGACACACTAACCCAGATGTCTCAGTAAAATCATCTTAGCCAAAGTAATACCCTTCAAGGGAAGTAATTTTTATTTCTTCAAATGTTTTAAAGAGAAAGACAACTACTCCAAATATTAAGATGAGGAATAAAGAAATCTTTACTCTTAACTTACCTCCCCATGCTTCAGATCTCAGCCACAACACAGTGCTGAACTTAGGGCAAACACCATGGGAATAATCCCTCCATTCGCTTTCACAGAGGAAGAATTTACTGAATTCCAGAGAGGCCGTCAACAGAGCTTAAGAAAATCTAAATATTTGCAAATTATAGATGGACAAAATTTTATCCAAACTTGAACAGATCCATTAACAATCGCTTTCTTCATTTATGGTGGGTAACAAACCCACGTCTGAGCCAGTGCCACAGCTGCCTTTCCAAGCTGACCCTGTGAGAGGCCTTCTATCCCCAAGCCCTCCCCTGGCAGCACTTGCCCAAGGAGCTGTGTCCAAGGTTAAGCCCCTGAAGTTTCAGGGCTGCCAAAGTCTCATTTCTACAATCTGAAAAGTATCAAAAGCCTGAGATCCAGAAGAGAAGACAAAGTATAGCTCATCAGCGATTAAAACGGCACGTAAAACAAACAGCATTATCAGAAAACAGACTTTTACAAGCCCCCAGAAACAGAGGGTGAGGGGAGGAAAGGTAGGAGGCATGGAGCCCCGAGGGCCTGGCACCTTCTGCCACTGGGCAGAGCACTTCATTTTCTTACACAAGTCCAGCTAGCAGATGTGACACAGTTGAGTACCGCTAGGCAGAGGTGGGTGAGGAATTAAAAAAATTCTTTCCTGCATACCATGTGCACATCAAGATACTTTAAAACAAAATCTCCTAAACAAGACTAGTGCATAACCATCTACTTCCAACAGCTTATGGCTCCTTTGGTGTTCTATGGATTTACAAGATGCCATTGAGATGAACTATAGGCAGAAACAGTAACCAACGCCCGGTGAATAATTAACATGTTCATATTTATACCACAGATGAATTCAAACTTTCTAGTCTCCTCTAAGTGTACAGATACTGCACAGAGCCTCAACCAGTCTTACAAATCATGAGCTCACTTCAGTACAGGAATATTTCAAGTAAATATCAAAAAACAAACAAGACAAAACAAAAAACCACCAACAACAGAACCCCAAAATCCTAAAAGGCACATCTCTTTCACTAAAATATGACCCAAGGACTCTACATTTCCTGCAAGAGAAAAGCATATTAAAAGCTACTACTGTTTTCTGACAAGCTGTGCTTCTGAAGTTTCAACCACAATTCTCTTCTGCACCTTCTACTTCTCTTGGAATCACTGCCTACTATATGAATATCTGTATTTCTTCAAGACACAAATGTTACTTAGAAAACCGAAACAGTCTGAAAAGCAAATAGCACACTTTCTTATCCTGTAACTTCCCTTCCTGTGTTCTTACTGGAAGAATAACTGACAGTAATGAAATAAACTCCAGTGCTGATTTAAGTTCCCAGAGCAGTATGAAAGCCAAAGTGCAGCAGAATTAGCAATGTTTTACCTGCTGATTTACTTTGTAGGCACAAAACTGTTTAGACTTTCTTCAATGCCACAACTGTGGTCATGGTAGTACACACACAAATATATACATATACACACACATACACACACACACAACTTTTTAGAGACAGAATCCCCCCCTATACTTTGACATAAATACAGTACTAATTGGAGCTTCCATATAGTATCAGTTGACTTGTAGCCTCAAGTTACCTCATAATATTTGCTTTAATAAAACTATACTAGGTTGAGTAGAAGTGTCATGTATACCAAGCTTTTTAAATTTGGAATAATTTGTGCAACTGATTTCTGAGCCCATTCCAGCATTCCAATGTCGTTTCTCATGTGTCTGTAGACTCAGCAGTCCAATAAAGGTCTTGCCAATCACCTCTCTACTCTTATTTCCCAGCATAACTTGGAAAAATTGTTAGACTTTCTAACATGATTCCAGGTCCTTTCCAGCATCAGTCCCTTACAGACTATGGTCCCATAATGCAAAACTTCTGAACATACCCCTTTCATTTTACATGTATGATATGGCATTTGAATGCAAGCCTATACAGAATCAGAGAATGCTTTGGGTTGGAAGGGATCTTTAAAGGTCATCTAGATCAACCCCCCTGCAATGAGTAGACGTCTTTAACTAGATCAGGTTGCTCAGAACCCTATCCAGCCTGAGCTTGAATGTTTGCCAAGACATTAGGTGTCAGTACAGAGAGTAGACTTAGCTTTACCACTGTGTGTTACCTGTTAATATTGTATCACATTCAAAACCTGAAAATTGTAACTAATGATTAGTGGGCAAAACCATTTTGAGCTTCAGTGACTCCTTTTACATGTATCTATTAACTTAGCAGGTTTGTGCATGTGTTCTTTATATAAACTAGTCAAATAATTTGAAGTAAATCAGTTTTTCACCATTATTTTACACTGCTCTTCTATAGACAAGCTCTCATGCTCATCTAATCCTCTGTGAAGACTGGTTTAAATCATGTTTCTTTTTTGTCATGATTGAAGTCAGGAGAAGATTAAACTTACTTTCTTCTTTCCAGTAACAAAATATTTAAATGGTGACAGCATACTGAAGGAGCAAAACCAGGGACTGTGACTCCTAATTACTGCTCCCATTTTCTACCCTCTTAACTTTGAAGGTCTGCAGCTATTACATGACATAGAGCAGAAATATGCATGAGTGGGAATTCTCCCTCTAGAACAAGGAAAGCTAATTGACAGCCTGAAGGCTGAATCCAGCTCCACAAGATGGTTTTACTTGGCTCCTTTGATGGCCTAGAACAAGGCTGCATATCATGTACTATGCTAAACAATTTGCTTAGCCCACAGCAGAGTAGGAAAGAAAGAAAAGGCAGCGAGGAGAAGTAACAAAGTGCAAGGAACAATCACAGGCCCTGGTTCTCATGGGGGATTTTAACTACCCAGGTATTTGCTGGAAGACCTACATGGGGACAGCCATTCACAGTACAGAAGGTTTCTCCAGTGCATCAATGATAACTTCTTGATGAAAATGGTGAATGAGACAACTAGGAGAGGAGCACTGCTGGATCTTATACTCACAAGAAGAGTCTGGTTGAAGTGGCAAAGGTTGAGAGCAGCCTTGGCTGCAGTCACCATGAGATGGCGGAGTTCAGGAACTTGTGCGGTAGGAACAGAATACCAAGCGGGATCACAACCCTGGACTTCAGCAGGACCAACTTTGACCTTTTCAAGAGTAGCAAGGGTAAATCCAATGGGACAGAGTACTAGAAGGTAAAGGGGCCCAAGATAGTTGGTTTATATTCAAGGACCACTTTTTCCAGGTTCAAGATCAGAGCATCCCAACAAGTAGGAAATTAAGAAAGGGAGCCAGAAGACCCACATGGTTAAATAGGGAACTGATGGGCAAACTCAAGTGGAAGAAGAGAGTCTTTAGATCATGGAAGGAGGGGATGGCCACTTGGGATGAATATAAGGCTGTTGACAGAGGATGTAGGGAGACAACAAGGAAAGCTAACGCCACCTTGGAGTTAAACCTTGCAAGGGAGGTCAAGGACAAAAGAAAGGGCTTCTTTAAATACATTGCAGACAAAACTAACACTAGTGGCAATGTAGGCTGACTGATGAATGAGGTGTGTGCCCTGGTGACTGAGGATACAGAGAAGGCGGAGTTACTGAATGCCTTCTTTGTACTGCTGGAGGCTGTCCTCAGGAGCCCCAGAGGAAGGCAAGACAGAGAAGACTTCCTTGGTTGATGAGGACTCGGTTAGGGATTAAATGAGCAATCTGGATGTATACAAGTCCATGGGCCCCAATGGGACGCGCACACGAGTGATGAGGGAGCTGGTAGAAGTCATCGCTAGACCACTCTCCATCATCCTTAGGTAAGTCACGGAGAGCAGGAGAGGTGCCTGAGGACCTGAAGAAAGCAAATGTCATTCCAGTCTTCAAAAAGAAGGAGGACTCCAATAACTACAGACTGGTCAACCCCACCTCCATCCCTGGAAAGGTGATGGAGCAACTTATCCTTGGCAATGTCTCTAGGCATATCAAGGACAAGGGGTTCATCCAGAGCAGTCAATATGGTTTTACCAAGGGAAAGTCATGTTTGACCAACCTGATAACCTTCTATGAAGAAATAACCAGGTGGATAGATGATGGTAGTGCAGTGGATGTATTTTATCTTGATTTTAGTAAAGCATTTGACACCGTCTCCCACAGCATCTTTGCAGCTAAACTGAGAAAGTGTGGTCTGGATGATCAGGTAGTGAGGTGGGTTGTGAACTGATTGAAGGAAAGAAGTCAGAGAATTGTGGTCAACAGGACAGAGTCTAGTTGGAGGCCTGTATCTAGTGGAGTCCCTTAGGGGTCAGTACTATTCAGTGACCTGGATGAGGGAACAGAGTGCACTGTCAGCAAGTTTGCTGATGATACAAAACGGGGAGGACTGTCTGACACACCAGAAGGCTGTGCTGCCATTCAGCGAGACCTAAACAGGCTGCACAGTTGGCCAGAGAGAAATCACATGAAATATAACAAGGGCAAGTGTAGAGTCTTGCATCTGGGAAAGAATAACCCCATGTACCATATAGGTTGGGGACTGACTCATTAGAGGGTAGCATAGGGCAAAGGGACCTGGGGGTCCTGGTGGACAGCAGAATGATCATGAGCCAGAAATGTGCCCTTGTGGCCACAAAGGCCAATGGCATCCTGGGGTGTATTAGGAGTGTGGTTAGTAGGTCGAGTAAGGTTCTCCTCCCCCTCTACTCTTCCCTGGTGAGACCACATCTGGAATATTGTGTTCATTCTTGTCCCCTCAGTTCAAGAAGAACAGGGCACTGCTTGAAAGAGTCCAGCACAGAGCCACAAAGATGACTGAATGGAGCATCTCCCTTATGAGGAAAGGCTGAGGGAGCTGCATCTCTTGAGCTTGGAGGAGACGGATTGGTGACCTCAGTAATGTTTATAAATACATAAAGGGTGAGTGTCAGGAGAATGGAGCCAGGCTCTTCTCTGTGGTGTCCAATGATAGGACAAGGGGCAACATGCACCAGCTTGTGCCTAAAAGGTTTTCCTTCAATTTCTGCAAAACGTTTTCACTGTGAGGGTGACAGCACTGGAACAGGCTGCCCAGAAGGGTTGTGGAGTCTCCTTCTCTGGAGACATTTAAAACCTGCCTGGACACATTCCTATGTGACCTGATCTAGGTGGTCCTGCTGTGGCAGGGGAGTTGGTTTAGATAATCTTTCGAGGTCCCTTCCAACCCAAACATTTTATGATTCTGTGAACAAAGAAGTGTAGGTGATAGCAAATGGGCTAATATAGAAGTGTAGCTATTCCAGTACTTTCCCTCCTTCCCAAGTTGCCTGTCTGGTGAGAGCAGTTAGCACAAAGCAGAGCTGGAAGAGGCTGGGTCCTTCATAGGGTCTGCCCCAAACTGGCCTAAGCCAAAGGAGGGATCACTTCCTGCTGCACTGTCTTGAGAACCACAGCAGGATTCAGAGCCCACATGCCTTTTGTAACAGGTTTTTTAAAAGTTTTGCTATATCTAGTAAATAGTTAGGGTAGACTAGGGGTGAACCTGTGCCCTGTGAACTCCTACAAACAGGAGAGGAAGGCAGCACCATTCCTGCAGGGGACCTACAATCTTGTCAAAGGGAGGTCACACTGCTGTAGCAGAGAGAGCGTCTGGATGTTCCTGGTTTGGGCACAAAGTCCTCTTCTTCACACCTGCTGTATATTAAAGCAAAAGAGAGGAATTATACTTTATCGGCTTTCCCTGAGCATCAGTGAAATTAAAATTAAAGACACTGATCTGTTTCTGCAGGAGCAGTCCTGAGTCCATGCACTGAACTGAAGTCAGAAAGATAAGTGTTCCTGTACCAGGCTCTCCAGCACATTCTATAGCACCTATATATTACTAGGATTTCTTTTGTAACCTTCTCTTTCTGGATAACAGATGGTTAAAATATACAATCATCTTGATATAGTCATGTGATCTAGGAGCAGCTGGCAGGGAGAGAGGAAAAAAAAGAGGCCCATAACCACAGGCAATCAGCAAGCCAGGCTCTAGAGGAATAAATCCATAGGAGGAAAATTGAAAATTAAAAGTTAGAGAACTACTTTTATATCTCAGAACCACCTAAAATGGGTAATTGTTGGAACATTGCAAACGACTTCCAAAGTTATTTGCAATTAGTGCTAAAAAATAGCTACAAAACATTTCAGATAGTCCTTAAAGCAGAGTGATGAAGAACAGTCTTGTGAGGAACAAACGTAACAATGAGCAAGTTCTCAATCTCCATGGCTGACAGACGTCGTTGTGACCCTCTGAGACCAATATTTAATTTCTTCCTGCCAGTTCTTCTATCTGGAGACTAGCAACAGTAAGACTGCCTTCCTTTCCAAGTATGGGCACATTTGTAAAATACTTTAAAAAAAACCTTGATTTGCAATACCTACAAATAAAACAAGAGGAGTTGAGACTTTTCAGGGTAATCTTGCTAAAAAGAAACATCACAAAGTAGTGCCAAGATACCAGAATTGAAGTATATGCATTGAATCTTGTTTCTGTACCTGGACAATAGTTACTAAAATTACTTGGCCTTTATGATATTTGGGGTTGGCTTTTTTGCATTTCTGGGAGAGATTGTGACTATTTTTCACTTAAAAACCTAATCACTACAGTTAGCATTTTAAGATGAAACAATTTGCAATGCCTACCAATACACCTTTTATTAACATTAAAGGACTGGGTCAGGTCCTTAATAGTGAACAAGTTACATATCAAAGAGATTGAGTTTAACAAATTTTACTAGCTAATTCTTCAATAATATATGAATATAAGTCTAGCACATCTTAATTTAGAAGGAAAGCTTACTATAATGCCAAGTATCTTGCAAAAAATGCTGTTTGATGCCTATTCATGAAAGGGCAGACCTTTATACTGTATTTTTAATTTATGCTTACACAGAAGGTGGTACATAGGTAAGTTTTCATATATTTTTAGGAAAATTGATCAGTAAATAAAAGAAAATCATAGCTATTAGAAAGAGCAGTCCAGAAGATACAGTTTTATAAAAATATCTTGGTAAAGTCTCATTATTAGTGGAGCCTTTCCTGTTTTAAAACCTCAGCACAAACTACACCAGAGAACTAATTCCACTAATAAAACTGGAGCCAAGCAAATTATCTTCAGATAAAGATGTCTACAAGAGAGACTTGCTAGTGTCTGATGAAAAATTTAAGAGCAGCATGGTATTCAAGGAATTCACTTAATTATTGCCATCTTACTCTTGTGGTGTTTTTAGTCTACATATTCTATATATTTTAGAGTGGAAAAATAGAACTAAATTTTTTGGCATCAGAGAAAAACCTGCAGGTTTTTACTAAACAGTCTATCTGTAGTATAATTGTTGAGTAAGGATAAGGCATTGAGCTGAATACCAGCCTTTTAACACTAACAGTTTCTGCCAGAAAAGCCTTTACCGATAGGAATAGAGAAACAAAAGCAACCAAGAATGCCTTTACATCTGGAAATGGTTACAAAACCCAAAACGGTAACTGTATATAACAGCACAGTGACAGAACCCTAAGACTTTTTTCTTAAAAAAAAAAAAAGTATTAGAAAAAATATTCTACACTTTTCCCTCTTTATCGGAGTATTTTTAAATTGTAAATTAATAAAAAACTTGTTCTTAGTGTTTTGTTTGGGTTTTTTTTTTTCATTTTATTATGAACTTTTGGAACTGAATGATAGCACGCACAGAAGCAAAATACTAAATTTCCATCAAGCCAGGTCTAGCACACAGTTCCCCTGCAATCACTTTTGATAGCATAGAAGCACAAAGAAGCTCAGTTTCGAGAGTCCACATGTGTTTAATCTTTGATTAATTGAACAAAAACTAAGCGCCTCCAGACATATTTCTTTTAATCATGGGAAAGATATCTTTTCAGTTGCTTTGCTAGTAGGAGAGAGTCAGCAGATGTCTGTCTGGTCTAAAGGGAATTTCTATTTCTCTGGAGAAAACAGTTTAAATAGGAGAGGAACAGCCATATGCTGACTATGCACTGCCTAACAGATGACGTAGAGAACTATCTTCTACCGCAGGGAGTGGAACAGGGCAGTTTTCAAATTAAATTTCTTTCAAATTCAAAGCAATCAGCTGAAATCAATTTACATACAAGATGCAAGTTAAGTCAGACAGTTCTCATCAAAACAGCTCAGACACAAAGATGCAAATCTGTCTTTTTCAGCAGCATGATTATTAAGATAGATTTTAATCGTATGACAGTAAAAGAAAAAATAATCAATTTCTTCACAATTTTAAACACAGCTGATACCTTTGTTTTCCTGGGAATGATTCAAAATAATAGTAATAAAATAACTCAATGTGAAGGATTTGTTAAAGGTTCTGAATTCATACACAAAATAGTACTGGTATGATGCAAATTTATCTCTGAATATGGCTCAAGAGCAAGTCTTTCAGCACTTCAGGAAAACATGTTTTCAGATACAGTATTGGGGAAAAAGGCATCAGAACAACTACTGCATGAGGATTACTAGTTAGCATTTTATCTGACTTAATTCTCTTGCCTATACCCTTCTGCCTATGGGCTTATCTCCTATATCATCATGTAAGGAAATGTAAACACAAAAATAGGAATAATCTCCTCCACTTCAACTAGTTCTACCAAAACATCTTGGCAGGGTTGGGGGTAGGTCAAGGAAGATGTAGAGTTTAAAGCAGAAACTGGGAAAATACTAGACATCCATTAGTTCAAAATTACATTAAAAAAACTCCCTTGGACTAGAGGAAGGTCACCAACCAGAGGGGGAAAAAAAAAAAAAAAAAAAAAAAAAAAAAAAAAAAGGAGACAGACAATGCTCTCAAGTCATTTGATAACTTCCACCAAGAAGCTCCCTCTGAACTCTTCTTGAGGGTCCATTTTTCACAGCCCATGGGGCATACAGGCTTGAGACCTATCGAACAACGCCACCTAACACCATGGGAAGGGAAGTATGCAGCAAAGACTGAAAACAGACTGTTGTATCTCAAAACCTCCATTTCTTTCTTCACATAGGTAGGCCGCTTGCCTTTACTGGTATTTATACTTGATGTTAACAATCTGATTTTTTTTCCCCCCACAGGCTTCTGAATAGCAACAGCAAAACTCAGAAGAGCTTTGGTATAAATTCACTGTCAGTTGGATTCAGGAAGATGACTTAAACATCTATCTCTGGTTCATGCTTGGAAAGGTAGGGTCCTATAAACCTGAACAATTTTAACTCAGTTCCATTCCCCTCCCCCCTTATGAGGGATCAGTTTAAATCAGCAAGGCATATCTTCCACCTGGTTCTAAGAACCAGAATCTCCAGTTCTGGTTCAAGGTTTCAGGTAGTCTTATCCATCAGTCATCATTCCACAGAAAGACTGCCACCATATTCTTTGAGCCATAAATAAAAAAGTAAATCATAAATTTGCTGAGCTGCACAGCAATTTCTGGCAAGACTGCAAAATGCATAATTTGCTTGAGCATCCATCACAGAATGGCCACCATAACATCCTAAATTAGTCATCAGCTTAAAAATAATCTGTAGAGTTATAGCATCATAACGGATCAAGAATCCTGCTGGCTAAAGGAAGCAAAATTCCTCTGTTCTGCAGTTTCTGGGAAGACACATGTAAGAACAGCTTTCTTGGATCACACAAAGTGCTCATACAGCCTCTTATTTTGCTCTGACCTTGACAGAAGTAGAAAATTGCATTGAATCAGAACCTTATTTACATGCTCTGTTTTCACAGTAGTTGTAAGTCTCATACGCATCAGCATCTAGAAAAAAAACAACTTTGAGTTGTTGCATCAGTATCATTGTTATCTACTAACCATAACACTGACCTATGAACTGCTTTGAGTACAGCATTAACTATAATGCTCAAATATTCTGACATACATCCTCAGCAAGTCCTCTTAGACTGTTTCCAAAACATATTGAATTTTAGCACTGCAGCTCTAATATGAAAGATATAAACAGCAGGCCTTCCAAACAGGTCCACAAAAAAACCTCAAATCCTAAACCACTAATCTTACAAGTGGACACCATACAACCTTCAGGTTTTTAAAAATTACTCTTACATATTCCAAAATACATGCAAGTTGTATTTTAGATAATTCACACACCATTCTCCTTTAAAAATAGACTTAAACATAACTACAAATTGAAGTTCTACCATACCAAACTCTGTCAGTTAGGAAACATATTTAAGTTCCTGCATTTCCAATCAAGCTTTGGGGTTTTTGTTTTCTGTTTTTTTTTTTTTTTTTGTTTGTTTGGTATTTGTTCATTTGGGGCTTTTTGTGTTTTAAATCTGTACATCATTGTATTCCTCTGCATAAAATAACCTTGTAACCCACTCTACAGCATGAGCATCCAGTAATTCTGGTAGGGTACATTCCTTATTTCATTAATTTATTTCATGAGTAGAGGCAAGACTGAATCAAAACTTTACCCTCACTCTTCTTTTTGTTTCCCCTACTGCAAGGGTGAACATTTGCCTGAAGAAATTTCATCTTTGAACTAACTGATAAACAAAAAACTTGAAAAAAGAAAGAACCTTTTGTGATATCTTAAAACAAACTGCACATTCAAAACAAAAAAACCACCCACATCCACAGCTTTTATGAGACTTTGCCAAATACAATTGTAATCACCAAAGACAGCACATTTTCCATACACAGGCTTCATTACATCCTGCTTCAAAGTACTATACACCACACGTGAGTAAAGCAAATCTGTTCTTTCTAATAGGAAACCCTGCACCAGCATACTCTGAAACTTATCATCCATCCTACTAGCAGCCTGCAAATGGAGAAGGTACTCTCTTCCCAAAGAATTTACTGTGGCATCCCCACTGTGGCTGACAAAGTTCAGAAAGAAGTTCTGAAACATTTGGTGGAAATAAAACCCAGTAAAAACATAAAAATAAAATAAATAAGACCAGTTTTTGACTTGCCTGAATGTATACTACCAAGTAAGTCCTCAGGTGGTCAATTAAATCTTATCTCTCTTCACTACAGAAGTGATTGTTTTGGATCTCATATTTGATCTCCAACAACTGATGTGGAGGCAACACCTTTATATAAAATATGAACATAAAATCTCTCTATTTTGTGATGGAGGTCTAATAGGTCAAAGAAATCCCTTATCTTTACTCTACTCATCCGTGAAAGTGAGCAACTAGGTAAGACTTCTTTAAAATAGGGGAGGGTTTGTAAAGCATCTGATGTCCTCATTTTCTCAGGTCTAACTCAGTATGTGAGAACATCACTTTCATCTAATAAAAAGTAGAAAGTTCACTTTTCAAACTTAGGCATGCAATGCTTAAGAGAGAGTGTGTGCAAGTACACACACAACCATCTAGAAATATGACAGTAAGTTTAAAAGCAGCATTTTTTTTAGGTTCTCCACATTTTCTTGTTCACTTTGAAGTCTGAATAAGGACAACTAGTTCTCCTAGCAGTGGCATTTAGTGACATTTCCTAGTGGTACTGATAAATTACTTCAGTTTTAAAGTTACCAGGGAGTTTTGTTAGTAAAGGAAACAGAATATGTGAAGAGTAAAAAATAAGCCTCTATGTATCTTCAGAAACTAGGAGAGGGACTGAAAGGACTACATTGACATTCAAACTCTTGATATTCTTCAACCAACCATAATGGCAGAGGAAAGTAATATACACAAAACTGTAAAAGGAGTTAAAATACTTGTTGCTTTCCTCAAGCAGAGGAAATGCTACAAATAATACATTATTAAAAGTAGAACATCTGCATGCTACTTTGACCTCATTGTAATGAAATTTCTGCTAAATTATGTTACATTTTTGGTAAAACACGCTTCAGAGGCTGTTTATAGTAATCCAGGCCTATTATGAAGCTGCCACAAGCACTGGAAGACTCACGTTCAAGGTAAATTGTAGATTTTAAAATGTAGTAACAGCACTACTATTAAAACCTTCTATGCCTCAACCAACTTTTGTTAATGCCATTGTTTGTGGTAAGCAATGGTATAACTTCACTATTTTTTTTTTCCTATATGCACACAGAAGCTTAACGAGTTTCTTGTAAAACTGGAATTCATCTTTGTTATATATGCATTTCAGTATGCAAATTAAGTCACTTGTTTATCAGCAAGATATTAAAAGCTCAGATGACAAAACCTGCAAGGTTGTTCATTTATGTCAGCGTGGCTTCAAACATTGATTCTGCACAATGGCAGTCAGGAGGGCAAGTTTGCTAACGTAGCCTAGAACCACAGAGAATGAACATACAATGAAAACAAATGACAAATCTGACTTTGTTGTGAAATGGATATTGTTGCTTTAGAACCACTTAGAGCTGTCAACTCACCTTTCTTATAAATACTGTGCTACATAATGTTTTTTGTCTGTTCTTAAAGTCAGAGCATAGCAAGTCTGTAACGGATGTTCCTAGGATCTGATGTAAATTATTTGTAGTATTATTCATCATAAGCAGAAAACAAATGCGTGCAAACTTTTACACAGCAGTTTAGTGTAATATTCTGTTATTGAGATTAGAAGTAACATACATGTATATGCATTTTACAAATACTACTGCAAAAGCACTGCTCTTGAGAAGCCAATCCATATGCCAATGGAAAATAGAAACACTGTGATAAAAGTTACCCTAGAACTTTCATGGCAAAACCAAAGTTTGTCTCAGAGAAAGGTGATTTGAACTAAAAAGTAAAAGTCACTGAACAGCAAACATAACCACCTTCATTTGCATTTGATGTTTCTTAACATCCTCAAGAACAGAAAGATGAATATAGCCGTGCAGCTTGACATGGGTAGGTTTCTATATAATGCTATATAACAGACACCCAGACATACAGTTTTCCTCAGAAAGAACTAACTGGAGGAGAACAAAAGAAAGTTAAACAGTGAATCAAACTATCACATACCAATAACTGAAACTGGTCTTGCTCAGGTGCATCCATTCACCAGACAATCCTAAGAGATTCAAGCATATGAAGCAGCTGCAGCCACCTTCCAGACTGCTAATGGGTAACCTTCCACTTTTCCACAACTGCTACTATTTTTCTACTGTGAAAAATTATTTTTGTTTCCTAGCTGTTTATGTGATAGCCAAAACTGTGTTTAGCCTTTACTCTGAGGATCAAGCATGCTTCCACTTTCTGCTCCCACCTGTAAAAGCTGACATTTAGAGAGAGAATGACCCAGTTTCATTCTGACAGAGACATGCCCTTTTTCACATTCTTTAGGACCTCTCAAAACTGGAAGGCAGTAATCCAAAAGCAGTTACATTCCGCAAAAAAAACCCCAAACCAAACCAAACAAACAAAAAACCACCCCACGCACACAAACACAAAACCATGGAGTTAATTTAAGTTAATTTAAGTAGGTCTCCAGTGATCAAAATGCTGAGTTCAGGAAGTCAAGAAGAGGGAGGAAAATGGACTTGTAGCTGCCAAAATCTGAAGGGTGACTACAGGCAGTTACCTGATCATCCCATCACACACCCTCTTTCACTACTGAAAACTCATTCTACTGCAAGTTAAGTTTAAACACATACAGCAGGTTTCCATTTCAGAAATTTTGCAGGAATAGCATTGCTATATCCTATTGCTAACACAGATGAAACAGTTGACAAGAAAAAAAAAAAAAATCCCTCAGTTAAACAGGAACTACATCTCTTAATTGACTTGTAATTCAGCTTTCTGCTGAGTTCTTATTTTATGCAAACTTACATCCTTCCCATTTATGAAGATCTTACAGCTCTAAATTAAACAGAAAAAGTCATGTAATATTAAATTACAAAGCTACTTTGCACAGGGCCGTGTAGCTTTGAATAGTTCTACTAGACTCTAATGTGTCTTAGAGATTCTAATTCTTGAAGTATCAAGTGGCTAGCTATTTGATTAGGGAAAGTTACAGTCCCTGAAACATAATCAAACAGAATATAGTCAGCGGGTGTTCAAGTACACATTTTGTAGATTTAAGGAAGATACCACTCTTCACCAGTCTAAAGGATCACCTTGGTTTTAAGGCTTTTTTGGGGATGAGGTTGAGGCACAGTTTCAAGGAGACAACTACAAAAACTGCAGGAAATACAGCTGTGAAAAATATTTTTACCTATATAAAATAATACTATGGAGAAGATATAACAAATGACATGCTACATAGAAACATGGGATCTTCAAATATTTTGGATGGGTCACAAGAAGACAACATTAAATAAGATACTTAATTCAATTTACTGATAAGAAATGGTATTTAGATCATGTTTGAAGGTATTAATTGAGGACTAACACAGTCAAGAACAAGATATGTATCACTGGAAGAAAAAACAGCATCCTTTTGGATTAAGTGATGTGCACACCTCAGTGAAGTTACCAAAGAAAAGCTGATAAACAGAAAGGGGCAAAACATGTATCTACAGTTTATAATGACAGCAGCATTATAGCTATAATGCATAGATTTTTAATTTAATGCAAGCTTATTCCACCAGCCTTCAACCCTTTCCTTGTTCCTTATCTCTTTTGTGCTATTGAAGTGTTCTGGTGCTTTTCCACTGTCACATCACTACTTTTTCTATTACAACCATAGCCTTTCCTGTTAAAATTCCTTGTCTATAATCTCCTGGTATACAATTATAACTGTATACCATTACACCTACAAATGTAATTCCAAATATAGATTGTGATCCTCCCCCCTCCCCCCCCATTACAGCATTGTTAGTGTTTCTTTTCTAACACTCGTCCTTGATATAAGGATGATTTTGAGCTGCACTAACAATTTAATGCTATTGTTAGCTTTATTATTGTTAGGTGCTGTACATTTTAACTCCTTTAAGAAGATTTTTTTTTTTTTTTTTTTTTCCATCTTGCATATTGGTAGAGGCTTTTAAAAGAAATTTGTGGTTATGCCAGTATTTTGTATTCAGACCTTGTCAGTTAGACTCACTACCATAATCACACAAAGATGACTTAAAGCAGAGTTGACAAACATATTTAGCAACTATATAGAGGTTGAATTGATGCATGCCATAGTGTACCAACCACTGAAGTCTGACTCATGTTTCTGGGTCCTGATGAAAGACTGTGGAGGACACAGAAACCCCACATGCATTTCAAACATTTCTTCAAGGTACATCACAAACCAAAAGACCATGAAATAAGCACAACAGGCCATGCCGCTTTGTTACATGGACAGAACATTAAAACTCATTTTCAGAAACAATGAACAGTGCTATAAAAGTAAACAACGGCAATTTGATAAAAATCAAAATCTTAAACATTAACGCCCACTCAAAATTACACCTACAAGATACTGGATATAACATTTGAGAGTAACCATTCAACAGATGATTTAAACAGAATTATGGAAGTCCTTGGGATTGCCTGTGAATGCGAACAAGACTAGGAAAAAGGCTCCAGTAAGTGTACTAATTTAGGCTATTTCCTTCGCCTTCTGTGAGAGTGATGAAAATCCAGCCCCTTCTTCTATAGTTATACACCAGCAGCATTTAATTTACCTAAAAGTTAGGAGCCTCAGAGCTAGTTAGCAACGTGAATTTAGTCAGACAGGTCAATCTTTTCAGAGAACAACTCACCCTGCTCTCTGCTAGCTCTTCAACATGACACCAGGTGAACTGACAGAGATTAGAGGAAGCCTATAAAAGCAACTTAAAATAGATACCTAACTTTTGAATTGCCAGGTTTCCTCTCATAATTCAGTACCCCAAACCTGATATTTTTTGACCTACACTTGGCCCTCCATATGAATGCTTAAAATGCTTTCATGTACAGCCTCTTCCTCTAAAACAAGCAGACTTTAAAGGGTGCACAGGAAGAAGAGATAAGCATTACAAAGTGATCTGAGCAGACTTGACTGCTCCTTCCGTTGGCCAAATACTTAGAACTAGAGAGATAATTTGTGGGCCATTTATTTTAGAGGAAAAAATAAACTGTGTTTCTAAATCTGCCATATTTTTTTCTAATGTTTATTTGTACAACAACAATTCGAAATGTACCCTATTAGATCAAATCCCAGTTTTCCTGCATCCTATTATACATTGTATTTTGCATAGTTACTCAGAGAGGAAAAGACTTCTATAAATTTAATTCAGTATACAAAAATCTAACAAACATTAAGTACCCATAATCACATGGAAGCATAAAAGTAGTAAGAACAGACAAAAATGTCTAAATTTCTACAGTGAAATGATACCTCTTCTATTTTCCTATCTCTGTATTAATAGTAACTGTCTAATTCCTTCATGGCTTTTAACTCAGTGCCTCAGAGGCAGCTCATACTTATTTTTTTAATCTTCAAATAACATCAATGCAAGCAGCTGTTACCAAAAAGTGAACAAAAAATTGTACTTACTTGCCACCTCCAGCGATGCATTATGACTTACAGCTTCCCCAAGGTAATTCCTTGCCACGCAGACATAGACCCCTTCATCTGGCCTACTCTTGCGCCCATGGACTATGCGTAAGAAAAATAAAGATCCGCTGGGTAGCAGCATGCGGTGGGAGCGTGGATCATCCTTGTCCGTTTCCACTCTTTCTCCACCCTTGTACCACTCAATGGTGGGGGTGGGTCTTCCTTCTGCTTTACAGTTTAAAGTTGCTGGTTCTCCTTTGGAAACAATTAGATCAGAAGGGTGTTCGACAATTCGAGGTGGGAAATCTTCTTGCCGAAGACGGGAGCCTGCAAGATGAAAACACAAAGTTTTCTTAGGAGATTGTTCGCAGGTACTGTCACTGTTTCGCAATAAAAGTACTTAATTATTAGCCTGTAGTACGGGATTTAATAAGAACAACTATTACCATCATCTTAAAGTGAAAAAACCCAACAATCACTTCATTGTGTGCAAGGTTCTCCCAAATGAACACATTCAAAAGCACTTTTTCAACAGACAACTTGTATTGGTGAACTAAACTGCCATGTTCCTAAATCACATCCATTGTATGCATTGATCTACTGATCTAGCCTGTAAATAAATTTATACATAAATGCATATGTATATGTAGTCTTATGAAAAACTAGTCTTACAGCTATTCTACTGACACCAGACCATCTTTACCAGCAAAACTGGTACTGCTCTATATCATAACACAAGCCAGCCTCACTGGACCTTTTGGAAAGCCCATTAATTCAGGCAATACCTGCAGACTACAACCCACAAAGTTGCTTTATTTTTCTTGTTCTATCAGCTATTTTTAGTAACTTGTTAAGCATTGCCACAGAGGTACAAATGCATGGAATACCTGAGTGCTTCTTACACCTCCTGACAGGGAAAATTACAGCAACTTTTTCTGTTACAAAATATTTACAGTCTCCATTCTAGAACTCCAATGCAACATGAGACAACAGTATCAAAAATAAAAGAATAGCAAACAAGATACTCTTTCAGAAAAACATTCAATTTCAAGATGATTCAAACTGCAAGTTGATCATTGGCATTAAAAAGAAATAAATCCATAGTAGTCTGTATAGATATATACCACAGAAGAATATGGCAACTGATTGTCCAATAATTCCAAATTAGGAATAAGCAGTTACCAAAACTTAGGGTGTTTTAAATGTCAATTTCAAATTATTATTTTAATTCCCTTCCTCTCTTTCTTGATATACAACTATGCCATGAAAAAAAAAAAAAGTCACTGGTCACTAGTTCCTGATTATTAAAATTTTAGTTTCCATGTTTCTTTATTAACATTAATAAGACAGGCTTTGAACAGCCATGAAGCACTAGAAAGAAATACAAGTTCTATTCACTGCAGGTTAATAGATCATAAACTGGTATGGAAAAAAGGGAAGGAGACAAGGAGAGGCGAGTCCCAGAGACAGCTCTGTTTTCAATATATGCTATATGTGTGTATGTATATAATATATATATGCTATATGTAAAAAATAAAAGTATTCTAAAATGTGAAATAAACTCTACATGAAAATTCTACATTTCCTTCATCTCAAGGTGATCAATGCAAATTAAACATCACACTAATCAGCTAGCACTAACCACACATTCCCAAAGCTCTGGTAGTACAGCTTGACTACACTGAAATACGTTTGCATTCTGTATGCAGTAAAAGGAGACATTTAAAAGAATATTACTTAGAATCATATAATCATAGAGTCATTAAGGTTTGAAAAGACCTCTAAGATCAACTCCAACAGTCAACCCAACATTATCATGACCACTAAGCCATGTCCTGAAGTGCCACGTCTACATGGTTTTTGAATGACTCCAGGGATGGTGACTCTACCACCTCCCTGGACAGCCTGTTCCAATGCTTCACCACTCTTTCAGTGGAGAAGTTTTTCCTAACATCCAATCTAAACCTCCCCTGGTGCAACTTAAGCCCATTTACTCTCATCCTATCACTAGTTACTTGCGAGAACAGCCCAACACTCACCTCACCACCACCTCCTTTCAGGTAGCTGTAGAGAGCAAAAAGGTCTCCCTTCAGCCTCCTCTTCTACAGACTAAACAGTCCCAGTTCCCTCAGCCTCTCCTCATAAGATATGTTCTCCAGACCCCTCACCAGATTGGTTGCCCTTCTCGGGACCTGCTTGACCACCTCAATGCCTTTCTTACACTGCAATGCCCAAAACTGAACACAATATTCAAGCTATGGCCTCATCAGTGCTGAGTACAGGGACACTCCTGCTGGACGCTCTTTCTGATAAAGGCCAGAAAGATGTTGGCCTTCTTGGCCACTTGGGAACATTGCTGGCTCATGTTCAGATGGCTGTCCACCAGCATCCTTTTCTACCAGGCAACTTTCCAGCCACTCTTCTCCAAGTGTGTAGCATTGACAGGGGTTGCTGTGACCAAAGTACAGGACCTGGCACTTGACCTTGTTAAACCTCATACTTTTGACCTTGGCCCATTGATCCAGCCCGTCCAGATGTATCTGTAGATCCTTCCTACCCTCAAGCAGATCATTAAATACAAACCAACTCAAACCATGATAAACATATGCTTTAGTCCTCTGAGGAACAGATAAGCAGTATTGTATTTAGGATTAATTTCCTAAATTGTAACAAATATTTTATATTTATCCAACTTCTGCTTCAATATTCACAATAATCTGAGATTTTGTAGTACCCGAAGCAAACAAGTAATTTTTTATGCTTACTTTTACCTGTAGCAACTGTCTGAGACATGATAAGTAAAGTATGGGTAGATAGAATGGAAGCCAAGAAACTTCTGTCCTTTTGCTGGCTACACACCACTGCACAGCCCAGGCCTGCACATCACTCTAAAGTGAGATTTTGAGCTGCACCTCCTAGAGGTAGGGCGTGGGTCAAACCCAGGTAGAGAAGAGCTAAAAGTACATGTAAAGAAAATTTTGCCAAACAGCACTATTCTTTTGCAGTAGACAAAAAAAGCCTTTAATATAGTTACTATCTCTATGCTCTATCTATACTTAATATCTCTACTCCACTCTCATGAGACCTCACCTGGAGTACTGCATCCAGTTCTGGAACCCCTATTGCAAGAGAGATATGGATGTGCTGGAACATGTCCAGAGAAGGGCCAAAAGGATGATCAAGGGGCTGGAGCACCTCTTCTATGAGGACAGACTGAAAGTTGGGGTTGTTCAGTCTGGAAAAGAGAAGGCTCCAGGGAGACCTTCTTGGGGCCTTCCAGTATCTTAAAGGGGCCTACAAGAAAGCTGGGGAGGGACTTTTTAGGTTGTCAGGCAGTAATAGGACTGGAGGGAATGGATTAAAACCAGAGAGAGGTCGAATCAGGTTAGACATTAGGAAGAATTTCTTCACCATGAGGGTGGTGAGACACTGGAACAGGTTGTCCAGAGAGATGCTGGAAGCCCCATCTTTGGAGATTTTTAAGACCAGACTGGATGGGGCTCTGAGTAACCTGCTCTAGTGGGAGGTGTCCCTGCCATTGGCAGGGGGGGTTGGAACTAGATGATCTTTAAGGTCCCTTCCAACCCTGACAAATCTATGATTCTATACTTTGGTTTACCCTGAGAGCACACCACAGTCATTGCAAACTGCAGCTGTGTCTACTCATCATGAACTTTTACACAGCTTTTGTGAAAAGTCCCTCACACAATAATGCTGCCCTCACAATTGAAGGGACCAGGTTTAGATCTCTCTTTCCAAGGTAAAAATGCCCAGACAGGATAAAAGCCTTATTTTGTTTACATGTCTACTTACTTATGTACCTCACAAGGAAAGGCACAGAAACATAAGATTATAAAGCTAAAATCAATTGTTACAAGTGAATCTAGAAATATAAAAAGCCAAGTTCAATGTAAAAAAAAAAATAAATAGCTATGAATTGTTTTTAAAAAATTAAGGTTGCACATATGCTAGTAGGTATCACCTCTGTATTTTCACAGGTAATGCTAGTCAACTAGTGCACAATATAGTATGAGTCTCCTATAATTTCTGTCAGCCTGGCCCAGACCACAAATAAATGAAATACTATTTTCAGATATATTGTATACACACTTTCCAAACTGTTTCCAAGTGACTGTATACTAATTTCAAGAATGGTACAGAACAAAAGTTTAAAGACTGACCTCTAAACTTTCTTGAAAAATGAGACTCAAAGCTCTTAGGGGGAAGTAAAAAAAAGAAAAAAATCCTCAAGAAACACCAAGAATGCTCATTGTCATGGTTTGAGCTATAACAGAACTAAATCTATTCAGTGATTTTAGTTTTCAACTCAGTCTCTTCTAAGAAACTGCACTTTCTGAAGTTAATGGCGTATGTTTGCAGGCAGTGTCTGCTTCTAGCACTGATAACACCCCATGTTTACAGTTACTACCCGAGATTGGTGTGCATAAAGACTTGCTTATATTTGCTCCTGTGAAGTTTAAGGTCACTGCTGGATCTTGTGTGGCTCATTGAGGGGTGCAGAAAACTAAAGGCCACACTTGCAGGGAGGAACAGACAGGACAGGCGACCCTAAACTGACCAGGGAGGGATTCCATTCCATATACATCATATTTGGTGTAAAGCTGAGGGATCACAGGGGTCCAAGTCTCTTATTCAATGGCTAGTGTCCAAGGAGGACTCTGCGCATTCTGCCTTCAAACCCTGATTTGTGTGTTCCCTGAACCCAGTTTCCATTTGCAGCTGAGTCGAGTCTGGGTTTTCCCCAGTACCTTCTCCACAGCATTGATGGTGATGTAATTGGTATCAGGGGGCTTGGCTTCAATATTGGCTTTGTATACATTTGTATATATTCCATTTTATTGCTATTATTTTCATTAACACTGTTTTAGGGTGTTTTGGTTTGGGTTCCCCGCCCCCCCCCAAGACATAAGTCCTTTATCCTATTTCTCTTCTGGGAGGGAGAGAGATTAACAGAGAGTGTTTGTCATTTGTTTAGGAGCCATCCCAGCCCTAACCCCTGATATTCATATACTTTTTACATTTCTTTGCTGGGTAATATTAGAGAAGTTAGATAGAAGTTCAGGATAGAAGTGTCCATTGAAATAGTTTTTGTTTTGTTTTCCATCCTAGCATTTTATAAAGTAACATTTCTCTAGAAAAATTCATAAAAATACTTAAAGCAGAAAGGGACAAAAGTTGTATGATTAGTTGACTAGCACATAGTGAGCATTAACCATACATTTAGTGACAACCAGCTGAGGGGTATAATGGCCTTGACAACCAAGTTATAGTCTTTCTACATATCTACACATTTATATTACTTTTATTTAAAAAAAAACCCAAACTTTCCTTTTAGCCTAGTTATTTAAGCTGCATTTATGTCTTACTGAGAAAAAGTAGCTTCAATTATCAACATAAATCGTACAGTGGCCACCAATCCTGTAATTTTCCTGTCAAAAATTCCTTCCCAAGGTGATATTTTGGCCGGGAGGAGGTGTGGGGGGTGGGGAATGGAAGCAGAACACACTCAATCTGCCATTAAGTATACAACCAGAGATGCTTTTTCTTTCCCCTAAAGATGACAGCAGTGGGTTATAGGAACTAACCAACTTGTATTCTCTGCTTTTATTATAAATCTTTAATAAAAAAAATTTAAAAATCAACAGGATGCCACCAATTAAAGTATGCCATACTAATTACTTCATGCTGCTACTTAAAAGAACAATTATATGAAATCATGTTTCCAGTTTCTTGGACTGTGCCACAACTATTTTTACAAGAATTCAAACACTGAAATAAACAGATGTGAATGTTCAAATAAAGCTAGAATTAGATGAATGCTAAACTCAGAGGCAAGATTTGCCTTTATTCCTACCTTAAATCTTCCTGTTAGTAGCATATACAAACATAATCTATTGAAAAACAGCAGGGAATGTCTTCAAATGGGAAAGCTGCTGAAATCAGGACTACAAAGACTGTGCTGTTCTCCTTTAGGGGGAAACCAACAAACTTACAGGCTATTGGAACAAAGTGCCTCAAATTTGAACCACGCAGCCTAAGACAGTTAAAAAACCAAGACCCTATCTACAAGTTCAGCTGGATATGGAAAAACTCATTTCCCAAGCTCTATATATCTAAATTATTAATTTATCCCTTGTCTTATAAAAATGCTGCATGATAGACTGTGTCTTTAGCCAAGTGCTAAAAAGCCAGTATACTCTTGGCCCACCGTCTTTTCCATTTCACAAGTATAGCATTTAACACCAATTTGCGGAAGACAAGAACTTCACTCTTGACTTTATTGAAACACTTTATATTGTAACATAAGATCTGAGTAACTGGAGTAATTGCTATCAAAGCCATCAGGAAAATGCTTACAAACAAAACCACAGGTTTAAAAAAATCAGTGTTAGGTGATTCTTACAAACCACTCTACTTAATCAGAACATAAGAGCATTCCCCAGTGTTATTACTGTATATAACAACCTCTTTCAGAAACTTTTCAGAAACTGGAAGGATTTTTTTTTTTAATGGTTTTATCTCAACTGGAAAGATGTTCTATCACTCTCTTGCTCTAGCGGTTAGATTTTTTTCCTCGAATCCTCAGGTTAAACATACCCTTGAGTAGCAGACACCTCATTCTATACTGTTCTTGATCTGTCCTTTAATTCAAACATCTCCCCATGCTTTTTGGGATTTTATCCCTTTGACATGCAGATTGCAACCTTTTCCTTTTTGCCATCCTCTTGTATTTTGAGTTCTTGTTGCTGTTAGAAGGCAACCAACTAGTCTCCTCTGGCTTTCCCCTCAGAAGTTTCACTCACCTTTTCCTTGTTTTAAATTCTAGTTTGAGTACTTCCTTTTTGAACATGAAAGGCCCAAATCACACAAGATTAAGAGGCAAGCACACTTGGAGTACTACTTCAAGCATACACTTGCAAAGCAATGTCACATTATGTTACAGAGGAAAAAAAATAACTTAAGGAAGAAAAAAAAAAAAAAAAAAAATTTCTGAGAGTGGCTTTACTGCTTCAAGCCATACAGCTAATCTAACCTATTGGGTTTGCCTCTTTTCAAAGTACAACAAAGAATTTTCAAAGAACAGGGAAGATCTGCATAGATCTTGTCCCATTCACTTTCTCTCAATTTCTCCAGTTTTTCAATGCTCTTCATATATTACCTTTGTTCACTCTAAATAAAACACTTGACTTCCTGAACTTTGTAGCCTGCAAGAATAGTGCATATAAAAAAGGAATTGTTTTGAAATTTCCTTCAGAGGTGTTGCAGTCTTCCCTCCCTAACCAAAGACATGAAGTAGTTAATGAAGCCAGTAATGCTGTGCCTATTGGGATTTTCCCCAAATAGAACAGAAATTTTGGGTTTTTTTAGTTCTACTTTGACATAAAGCACAAAAGCCAAACTGCATTTAACTGATATTTCTGAAACACTCATTTGAAAATAGCACTGGTCATTGCATCACTTTGGACTCAGAACGTAGTATTGAACAAATAGTTTAGAAAAAATAAAAGTTACACTTTTTACCAAAATTCTGCCATTGCTTTGCACAGTCATAACTGAACATTTCCATAATTACTTTAAAAGGATGCCACCTTTATGAACAAACATTTCTGGCAACAGAGTTGTTAACATCCTGCAAGTGAGGCAGTAGTTGCACACTAGGGAGGAAAATGAATAGTTGGAACATAACAGCAGTGTTACATGAGTTGATTAATGCCCACCCAGGACTACAGGTTTATTGAAATGCATTTTAAGATGTGTTTAATGGTTCCAAATACTGCTCTGGGAATAGGTCCAAGTCTTTCCAATAACTTAGATACCATAAAATGTGACAAGCAAGGCTCGCACTTCGGATCAGTAGAACCTGCAATTCCCCTACGTGTTCCCAATGAAGAGTAACATCTCCATTCCTATTTCTAAGCACACAATGGAAAACAGGTGAGCAAGATGTAGCTGAAAAGAAAAGCACTGAACATTAACTGCTCATGCCTACCATGAAACCACTATGATGTTCCCCGAAAAAAGAAGTTCTTTCTTTTCAGTTTACAACAGTATGTCAAGGAATCTCTTTGTTTCTCTCCTTTAATTACTATGGGAGTTCCTGTTCCTAATGAGAGATGAAACTACTAATAAGTGATCTTTTTCACTATTTCTGTTACTAAGGGATATTTTGGGGTAAAGCAAAGTCTGACTATAAACTATAAAAAAAAAATTCGTGGGCCACAACTTTTAAACTTAAACCATAGGCACCCAAACAAAATATTTTTCCCCACTTAAAGATAACCTTAAAGGTGTTTTGTTTTGTTTTTTTTTTTTTGCTAAGACACTATGAATTAAAATCACATTTCGGGCATGGCTATCAGGATATCAAAACCCAACAGTTTACCATACACTTATGGCTGAAGAGAAACCTTGAATAATCACAGAAAGCCTAGAGTTTTAAGCCATGTCTGTCTGCCTCTCTGAAATGAGATTAGGAGCTGTACTGCCTCAAATCCAGGCTGATTTTGTGCCTGGCTTTTATACTGAGAGAAGATGTAATCCAAACATTGGAAGCTACAGAGATTCAATTTACACACTACTCACATCCTGAGTTAGCTGAAGTGTTACAGCAATAAGCTAAATAAAGGAGAAAAATAAAAAAATATTTATATATCATGTTGTTTAAAAAGCTTGTTTCTGTTTCCTGCAGTAATTCTACATATATATGGTTAGGTCTGAAAAGCTGTAACTTTTTAGACAGAATAACTTCAGGAAAGACATACAGCATCTTCTAGTTATTTAAATACTCTTCCTGCTGGTACTGTAATGCACATATATTAACACTAAGTCTTTGTTTTAATACAAAGACATATTTCCCAGGAGATGTTAAAATAGACTAGCTCTCTGAAATAATCACTTTTAACAAAAAAAAAAGTTGAAAGAAGCAACAGTAACGGTCATACTTGAGTTTCTTAATCCAAAATAAAATAATCCAAAATATAAATAAAAATGTTTATAAATAAATTCTTCAAAATTGCTCTTGAACAAACTGTTTAATTTCAAGAGACACAGCTTTATAGTCAATCTTTGTTACATGAACACATGCTACTTACTGGTTTATCCAGCAGTTAGCATAAGTCCTGACCTGGTCATTCATTAAATTAGCTAGAATATAAATTTAAATTAATAATATTTCCATTGAGCTATGTGAGAGGCTGACATTTACAAAAAACTTCAAGCCGTAGTGCATGCTCCCAGTGTAAGAAATTGTTCATTTTTTTCTTTCCTACAGTTCTGCTTTCTGGCAAAATATTTTTCTCATCTGACTTTAACAGATACTGGAATAGTCTGAAACAGCAGTATCTAGAGCACTGACTTTTAAAACCAAACCTCACTCAATAAAAATTACAATTTACCACACCAAGCTGTTAAACTGGGAATAATATTTTCCCTTAAAGAAAACAGTAATGAAGTTACAGGAGTATTTTCATTAATAATGCAAAAAAATCAATTATGACCCAGTAAGCAACCATACTATATTGAAAAAACCCAACCAAACAATAGTAATAAACCCTACTTTGTTACTCATTTAGTCTTTGAAAAGGCTGGAGTAATGCTGGGAGATCTTTTCTAAACTGGGACGATAATGAGAACAGCACAAGAAGACAGAATGGCCAAGATGCAAGGCAAACTCATCTTTGGAGATTTGGATGTGGCAACCTGGCAATGACAAACCACTTGGAGATGATCATACCAAATTTACAGCATGGGTGAAGCAGTGAGGTCAGGCAGGCAGAGGGGGAACACAGACAAGACTAATGTTGTTAGAGCTGCATGGACCCTGGAATGGCAGTCAAGAGCGCAAGATGGATCACTTGAGGAAAAGAGGTGGTAAAGGACTATCAAAAGACTAGGTAGAGCTGAAGTAAAGAGTGACTGGAAGACCACTACAGAAACAGATACTTGAGCTATATTAAAGTGATGGGATTTGATGATAACTGGATGATTCTGGGAATGACAGAGCTGAAATTATACTGGAAATTAAGACTGGTTAAACAGAGGAGTTAGGACAGGGTAGGAAGATCTGGGACAGCACAGAGCAATCACTGCTGCCCTTTTCTTCCCCGACAGATTGTGTTCCCTAAAAAGGAAGGCCTGACAGCTCTGATCTGTTGTCAACAGCTTCTTGAGCACACTTGAGGAAAAACAAAAACAACAAACACACATATACAGTAAATGGGAAAGTGTGGGGACAGAGGCTGGTGAGAGTCACATGAGAATTGCCATTTCCAAGGCTGTTGAGCACGGTGGGAAGAGAGAATTAGGAAACAAAGAAGAGAGAGTCAGGCTCTTCTCCTCTCTTTTTTTGATCCTTGCCCTCAATCATGTTTTATGCCAGACAGGAAGAATATCTCATTGGCTGTGAGCCACTAGTTTGCCATTTGGGACAGAAAAAAGAACATGATAGTGCACCAAAACCAAAGGAGGACTCTTAGCTGCATTGAAGAAACAAAAATGAACTGCTTAGAGAAAAGGGCTAGGACTCAAAATTACATAATTATTACATAAAATATATTAACATAGTATAAAAAAGTCAGTGTATTATCTATTTTATTTATATATATGCTACATTGGTAATTCAGATGTCAGACACACTGATGCAGAAAAACAAGCACTTTTTTGAGTTTTGTCTGTTTTCAGTCTTAAAGATTTCACCTATTTATGGCATGACTACAGCACACCTGGCTATTTTACTTCAAAGTTTTACCTATATGGACAAATAAATCAGAAAGTATTATTCTGGTTGATCATATTAATAAAAAAAATAAAGTATATATATCTAAAATGCTCCTGCTTTTGGAGTCATTCTTTTTAAAAGTCATTTAGTCATTAAAACACGTTCTCTTCATATTATTTCAGATTATTTGCACACCTATTCTTCTGGACTTTTCAAAGCCACCTCCTACCATGCTTAGGAATACCAACTTCTAATGCATTTCCAATTCCAGCTTCTCTGCGAGATTGAACCTATCACTGATCAACTGCATGTTCAAAGGCCTGGGAGATGCTGAGAGACGGGAAAAAGGATCCTCCTTTACACAAGGCTATCAGCAAGCCAGAGAAACATCAGTTCTCAATAGGGGCTTTCTCTGCTCATCTGTATCAGGCAACACTCCTCAATGCTGCAACAACAGAAGCCCAGTATTACAACACCACAGTCAATAGCATTCTTAGGTTCATGCCTGTACCAATTTTGGTATCTCTCATATAACTGATATTGGTATTTATTCTTTTTTCCAAAAGAGACTTAAAAAATATGAAGATTCAAAACATCTATCAAAATTTCTCCTTTTTAAGATGATTAAAAATTTGTTTCAGGTGCAAGAAAGAATGAAATATTAAAGCTGCCCTCATAAATCCAAATGTTAGCTATTAATAGGAATGTTATGTCAGCTCAGGAAGAAGTCATAAATATAACTATACAGTGCTCCTAATTTAGAAAAGGTTAACAATGGTATAAAATATTTACTAAGTAGTTTAGTTTTCTTCTTTCTATTGTTATTATTTTAATGTGTTAAAAATTTGGATTGAAACAGCTTTCTTTCACTTAAGTTACATTAATTTGACTTTCTGTACCACTTAAGTTTGGACAAGTAGAAAAAGGCCAGGCATTTTCAATTACAAGTTGTTACTGCAGGAACACAAACTGTCATATTTTAGTTGTATTAAGAATGGAAATATAAATCCAAATGAAAAACTGATTTCAGTGAGTTGTTTACAATTACATAAAATGTACAAATCAGAATCAAATATTATGTAATAGCTTTCAAAAAGGAAAATTTATATTAAAAATAAACCAAATATTTAAAAGCCATCTATTCCTACCCTCTTTCCAAAACACAATTTTATTCAACATAAAGCTAAATTGGAACAACAATCAATATGACATACACGACATGATGACTGAAGGTATCTTTCTCTTGCTATTTTTCACCAATATAAAGATATGTCAAAACAGCAAACTTTCACCTAAAATAAACTTCCATATATCAATGCCTTTTTTTTTTTTTTTTGAGTAACTCTGCAATGTTTTCATTTCTTGTCCCTCAACAGGCAAAAAAGTCTACTGGGTTTGGTTTTTTTATTTCTTTGGTTGCAAATTCAAACTGAAAACCAGAAATCTTTCACATCTATATCTTTCACAACTGTTTTTATGTACTCCTTTGCATAAAGTGTAACTTTATAAAGCTAACACACAACTGCAGTTGAACAACATTACATAAAGAAAGCCAGGTCCCAGGACTTCCTTAAACATACAGTAGTACAGTCCCACAAGACTATCACTCAGTTTTCTTCTCTGA
The DNA here is from genome assembly GCA_024605025.1 of Megaceryle maxima. Taxonomy (NCBI): domain Eukaryota; kingdom Metazoa; phylum Chordata; class Aves; order Coraciiformes; family Cerylidae; genus Megaceryle; species Megaceryle maxima. The sequence goes on from JANHGN010001995.1 coordinate 36,150, forward strand.
GGAATGAAGAATTAATGCTGCCATTATCATCTGTGGTCTGATTTCCTATCCCAGAGCATGACTGCTGAAAATCTAGTGAAAAAAAAAAAAATCACTAAAAACATCTCTCCACTTCTATATCTTCCCAACTGGATTTTAGTTCTAGCTGTAATGAACACAATAGAACAACTTCAACATAATCACAGCTAAGATGTAGGTATCATTCAGTGACTATGACAAAGTTACCTAAAAGTAGGGCCTGGAGAAGTTCTATTAATTATGCCTGTGTATTTACTCTTACTTAAACCTTAAGTTATCCTGATCACCTACATCTTTGCATCCACAGTTCTCACACTTTTGAGCTCTGAATCATGTTACAAGGAAAGCTCTCTGAAAGAGAGCAAGAAACAAAGCCCTGTAGGGAACTGCTCAGCTCCATATACTCCTCCTCTACTGACGCATACTGCAAAATTTCTGTTACCTCAATACTAAAGACCCATAGAGAAGAAAAACTGATTCACTGCAAGTGCCACGTTAAAGTAACTGTGTTAGAAAACAACATCCTTTTACATAGTGGAGAAGCACAACAAGCAGCTCAGTAAAATTTCTCCATGATGTCATGGCTGAGCACAAGGAGATACTCCAGCCAACAAGCATACTGCAACCCACCACAGGAAGAGCAAAGAGAAAGGCAGATCATGATACCTGCTACAAGAGGCACTTCACCAGCTCAGTGTGGCACTCTGCCAAATGAAACTAGACTGGATATTAGAAAAAAATGTTATTTAATATGAGGGTGATAGATCACTGGAATAGGCTGCCTAGAGAAGTTGGTGGAGGCCCCATCCTAAACAGCATGGCTTCTTGATAAAAGATTCTACTATATATATATATATATACACACACATACCTATGTATATATAAAAACATACAGATAGAAACACTAAAAGCTACATTGCTATCTCATTTTGTACTCCAACACAATTTGCAATCAAAGAAAAAATTCAAAAGGGAATACTTTCAGAAAAAAAATTTCCAAGTTTCAAAGCACTCTGTAGACACTAACTTTAGTCTTCAAGCATGAAAATTCCATTTAACAACTCTATAAAATTATTATGAGGAAAAGCATACTTTATCAAGTTGTTACTGATAAAAGAAATGGTAATAAGAAGTGTTAACAGAATATTTTTTTGAATATTCATAGTGAATTCTTCAGAAAACCTGTAGCTAATGGCCTCAATGTTCAGCAGCCTGAAATATATTTAAACTCATAAGCTTGAGATGCTTTGTAAGATAGGAACACTCAAGGTATTTAAATAGCACCAGTTTTGGATAAGCGATTAACTTCTCCAAGAAAAAATACTGAACCACAATTTTAAGGATAATTGTCTGGACTCATTTATACATTAAGAAAACAAAAATATTTGAAATGGCCTTTTAAAGGATTAGTAACAAATCCCTAGAGGAATGCAGCCCACCTCAGTCAGTTTTCAACGTTAAAAGAAAATTCTGACATATACAGAACATTAATGAAGACAATGTTTATACCTTACATGCCCTGTCAGAAAGATGGGGACAGACTTTTGATCAGGGGCTGTTGGGACAGGACAAGGGGGGGATGGTTTAAACTAAAAGAGAGAGATTTAGACTGGAAAGGAGGAAGGAACTGTTAATGCTGAGGGTGGTGAGAGCCTGGCCCAGGTTTCCCCTAGAGGGGGTCGCTGCCCCATCCCTGGCACCATCCCAGGTGAGGCTGGCCGGGGCTCTGAGCAACCTGCTCTGGTTGCAGATGTCCCTGCTCCCTGCAGGGGGGTTGGACGCGATGAGCTTTAAAAGCCTCTTCGCACCCAACCCAGTCTACGGTTCCATAAAATACTACAGGAATTTTGAGTTCTTGGCCGGCTTCCATAAGCTCTTTACCTGTAAGAGCTTTAAGCTCGAGGTTGTGGGGGCACCTGGGGTCGAGGCAGAAATGGCACCGGCTGCTTTCAGGAGGAGCAAACCGGACCGACCCCTCCGGCTGAGAAAAGCCTCCTCCGCCCCGCAACTCGGGCTAATAAAGCCGCGGGTGCTTCTGCTCCTGTTGCCGGGTGTCGTTTGTTCGAGCCGGGACCGGGTCGGTGGGAGCCGCGTCGGATCGTTCCTGCGGCCAAGAGGGTGGTCGGGGCTCTCCCGGAGGTGCCGCAGCCTCTCCCCGTTCCCGATCGAGCTTCCTGCGGCGGGGGAGGGAAAGCGCCCGCGGTCCGGGGCGGGTTGCACCGGGGCTGCCACCTCCCCCCTCGCCGTCCCTGTCCCCGCCCGCCGGGGCCGTGGGCAGCGCCGGCGGCGGGAGGGGGCGCGTCCCGCTGCCACAAGCCGGGGCCGCGGCGGGCGGTGGCAGAGCGGCCGTGGGGCTGGGGCTGGCGGGTCCGCGCCTCCCCGCGCTGCTCTCCCGCCGGCAGCATGAAGGTCGAGTTTGCCCCCATCAACGTCCCCCTCAAGCGGAGGATCCAGACAGTGGCCGTGCTGCAGTGGATCTTCTCCTTCCTCCTGCTGGGTAACAAGTCTTCCTCCTTTCAGCCCTTCCCCAGCGAGAAAAGGGGAAGAATCGGCTTTTTCCTTAACCCGCGGGCACCGGGCTGTGGCTCCACGTGGGGAGAAGTGGCTTCCCGGGTGGGCAAGAGCATCGCACCTTGGGGCATAGGCCTCCTCTTCTCTATGCCTTGTTCTCTCTTTTTTGTTTGTTTGTTTTTTTCGGGGGGGCGGGGGGAGCCCTCTGTTTCTTTCTCTGAGTTCCTAAATATGATTTTGACAAGTTAGTGAACGTGTCCTCTCCTTGAGGCACCCACCGGGTTTCTGGCAGCTAACAACTTTCTATTGAACGGGAGTGCGAAGGCTGGCACGTGACTAACGGTGGGTTTGTTACTGATCCTGTAAAATAAATACTGTAGTTCAAGAAAATTCTTTCTCAACTAGGTGATGAAAATGAACAAGGATCGACAGTGAAGTGGCTTAAATGCAGCCACTGTGGTAAATTGATCAAAAATGTCCTCGTTTGCTTTAGGAAGTGTTCCAAACAATTTTACTTGCTAAACTTTTTCCACTGATTGTTCCTCTATGGTGAGTTTTCCTGTTACCTTAACAGACTCCTATCGCTAACCACCTCTTCATGGCAGCAAATCTGATTCTCATGGGTAGTTATCTTGAAGTTGATGAGTCCCTCGATAAGGTGAGCTAAGCCTTAACTCCCTGCAACCACAATCTCTGTGGATTGTGTCATTTGGCAAGTGGTTATTGAAGAGTCTGCGTGGAACAAAACTGTTCTGAGGTGCAGAGCAGCCAAACTGGTGCATTACTGGAAATGTTGGAACACTTGAGGATCGTTTGTGCTTTCGGGTTTAGAAGGAGAAAAGGTGTGTGTACAGATCTTCCTTGTATATCTTCCAAAGACTCTTCAGGTGGTGGCCTGATGTCTTTTAGATGATTATTTTTTTTAGGTAATTAGCCTACATGTAAAAGATTTGTGTGTGCAGGGGAAGCATGGAGGGTATGAAGCACCTTCTCAGATTTATCCTTAGCGCTTGGCTGTTTTGTCAGCTCTAAATTACATGTGCTTGGACTATAAACAGTTCATGTTTGTGGCTTTGTTGTAAATAGCCCATGCTTTTAATTATCTGTTATTGAATTAGTTCTTGGCCTACCCCATTATTCCAGCAGAAGTTTGGTGGCAGTGGAAGGAAACCATTTTTCATCCTGGCCTGGTTGGTGACAATGCTGCTGAAGAAAATCACCTCTTTCTGTGCTTACTCAAAGAGACCATGCTGCAGAAAATCCACTCTTGCTGCCATTCAGCTTGCTGTAGGCAGCTGTCTCCAGCAGCTGGTGCTGCCTGGGAATAAATCCCAAGGAAAATCACCCTGGAAAGGGGTCTCCTGGCTGGTTACACTGAATATAGTGAGTGCACGTGGTCATGAAAAAATACCTGTTTTCAAGAATGCTTGAATCTTGTTGAGAAATTGGTTCTAGTAATACTCCTCTGCTGGAGCTCTCCGGGGGATGTTTATCTTTAGAGCTGCCCAAGGTGACCTTCTCATTTTGTAGGCATACCCTTTCAGTCACAGGACAGTCAGAGTGATCTGGCCAAAAAGTTTCACTCGGCTCCAGGAAAATTCAGATGGCTGAATGTTAAATGACTTCAAGAAGTGAAAATTGGGCTGGTTTCCAATGTTCTAGGTTGCCAACGCATCAGGATTTTTCAGTCTTCTTTTTGCCTGCTGAGAAGGTGAAGTGTGGAAACATTTATAGGGTTTTAAATATAAAAGTGTTACTTTGCAATCACTAGGGGGATGCCCTAGTGCAAGTGAAATACTGTGTGGGTTCATCACAGGTTAGGTTAGAGGGGTCGGTGTTGTTTGGGGGCTGGTATACGGCCAGAATGGGTTTATACCAAGCAAAGATCTTCTATAGACTCGGTCTTTCTTATGTAAGAATATCTGCATGTGAAAACATGAACAGATAACACCGTATGATAACTAATGATTCATATTATAGACAGAGGGATTACTGCTTAGAGCAGGGAGTAAATAGGGTGCCAGCTTAGATCCTGAAGTTGTCCATCAAGGTGTGCGGTGAGGTGCCGTAGCTTAATGAAATGGACTCGGAGATAAAGTCAGATAACTCTCAATACTTTGAAAGATTAAAGCTGAACCAGGTAATGATGTTCTTTAAGTCTGGGCAGTTACATGTGCAAACATGATTTGGCCCACTGAGAAAGCCGTAAGAGGAACATGAGGCTCTTACAACTTAGAATCCAGAATGTGACTCGATAGAAGACTGTCAATCGAGCATTGGTTTTTATCTTCTGGGCTGAGACCCTTTCAGAGTTGCTGAAATGAAGGTAAAAAGCACATTGTGATGGTCTTTGGCCCCTTGCTCTCCAGGCTTCTGTTGTCATAATGCTGCGTGGTATTCTGAGACCGGGGGGATTGATGATTGAAACTCCCCTCTGGCTTGTGTGACTAAAGGCTCCCACGCGTGCAATAGTTGTTGAGGGCTCCAAATCTCATCAGTCAACAGACATGGAACAATAGCCACCGCAGCATGGTGCAAACCAGAAAGTTGTTCTTTCCCCCAGCCTGCTGGCTGGGGCTGGGGCTGCACTCACAGAGACGTGCCTTCTGCAGTTGAGCGTAGGCAGAATAAACCTGCGCCTGCCTCAGACAAAGTTGTGCGCTCAGAATTTCATTACATACAAAAGGAACCTCTTTAAAATTCTGGCTGTGAGTTCCTGTGCTTCCCTGCTCTGCACTGCATGCTGCCAAAGTTCACCCTGGAGCAGAGAGGACAAGTTTTCATTGTAGCAGCGGCTTCTCCATTCGTTATCCGGGGATGTGACACTAGAAGCAAAAAGTTCTGAAGTAGTAGGATCTGGACCCAACAGCTGCTGGATCAGAGGAGAGAAGTGCCCAGCTCACAGGTTCCCAGCTCCCAGATCCTTCCCAATCTTATGTCCTCTCAGGTGAAGGTAGGGTAGGTAAAGTTCCATGAGAGAGAGAAGCGTTAGAAATGGGCTTCCTTCTTCTCCAAGAAGAGTGGTGTCAGCCTGGGGTCTAAAAAACTACACCTAGGAAGACTGAAAAACAGGCCATGCTACAATAGTGCTGGTTCTGGCTGTAATTAAGCAGAGATCCCAAACAGCTCGGGGCTGATGCAGAATTTCAAGTCATTAGTGTTTTACTGCTGAACCAGCAAATACAGGAAGCTTTGCAATTGCAGAGTACCTGCTTTTGGGAAAAAAACAACTGAAAGAGATGACTCTGACAGACATAGTTTATTACTTAATTACTGTTATTAGAGGTTCATCAGCTTGGCTGGGGACCGACAGTCCCAGGACAGGTCTGGCCCCATTCCAGGCTCGTGCAGCACCCACGTTGTATCTGCCTGTGAAGCCATGTGCTGATAACTGCTTGTGAGCTTTCTCTGTGCCCGTTGTCCAGGCCAGCCCCAGGCAGAAAGTTACCAGGAGAAACAATTTCCTGCTCCTGGACCAACTGGGGGCGAGAGCAAAGAGGTTACATTGGTTTTGTACTGTAGGTTTCAGAGTACACGTACGCAAATTGTCACCGTTGATGAATGCAATCTTTGGGTTTAAGCTTGGCAATCTTTTTCTGAAGGAAAAATTGAGAATTCATTTTGCTGCAATTAATAGCGTGTCTGGTATCTTCCTGTTAGGAGCCAGAGTAGGTTTTCTGCTTGTTGCACAGCAATGGAGCAGCGATTTACCCTCAGCAGGAGTTGCATGCATGTATGCAAGCGAGGGGCAGTTTGTGTCAGGAGGCAACCAGTACCTAGGCAGGAGGTAGATCAAAGGGGTCGTTTAAAGGCAAAACAATTTAAACAAGGAAAAATCAATGAGATTTGGTTGAAGTGCTGCTTTGCAGATGGTTTAGCCTTTTGTTTTTCTTTCTCTCTAAAGTACATGAATCAAATGACAATGTTTTGGAGAAAACAAAGTGGGAAGGTGATTGGGGGAGCTTCTCCTCTGCCAACTTCTGTGCATGGAATGTGAAAAGGGGACAGTGGAATGTACAAAAATCAGACACAGGTAAAAAAATCCAGTGCAGAACTAAGTAGCTTGGGTGGAGCGGAGGTGTTTTGTTCCATGAGAGGTGGAAATGAGAGTGTGTTTAAGGCTATGACAAGGATAGTGGGACTTTGTTTTGAGACAAGGTGGTGATAGGGGAGAACGGTGCATCTCCTGTGGCTCACTTCCCAGTGGCACGCTGGTCTTCTCCTCACTGGGGACCTAGGAAGTGACTGTTGTGCGTGCACCCTGGTGTTTATTTGCAAAATACTTAATAACACAAAATGAGTACCTAACAAAAGGTTTACTTGAATATGTATGAAGCCGTGAAATAATATGCTGAAGACACTGCTTTGTGTTCAAGTACATCCTGTTCTCTTGTGATTAAACTCCAACGCGTGTAGGATGAAGCGCTCTGTCAATTGAAGTTGGCTGGAGAGAGTTTGGAGTTGAGGATCTGGCTTCGCCTGACCTGATGAAATGTTTGCCACAGGGCGAGGTATTGCCAAGGGAATAAGAAGTGACTTAGGTGTTGAGAAAGCCGGTGGCGGTGTAATGTGCTGAAGACAAAAAAAGAAGAACTTCTTCCCCAAACACGTTGTGATGTTTTGTTACCTGCTGCTGATTTAATTCATCTGCTGTAGCTGCCTGACTAAAATGGTCTCATTCTTCCTCAAAGCCTTATGTGAAAAAACCACCTTATTTTGACACTTAAAAAAACTCAGCGAAGCTTCTTCAGCCTTTCTAGGTATTGCTGCTTGGTTTTGTCAGGCTCTGCCCATCTATCCCTGAAGCTTATTGCTGGTCCTTGGGCAGGGACTGATGTGTGATCACTGAACAACAGGCTATACATACCACTGGCTGGTGTTGGCAGGAGCACTGCCTCTGTTCCCTACGTCTCGGGGAGGGAATTGAACCACATCTACCTCCGTGGGTATTTGTTTGTATCTCTCAGAAGAAGAATAGGGAGAAAAAGTCAGGCAGTTTGGCAACCCATGCCAAAAACATTCTGTGATTCTGTGAACCTGGTTGTGAACGTAACTGATGGTGGATGCAAAAGAGACAAGAAATCTCTAGGCTAAATCTAGAATGCTGTCCCAGGATTTGGTAATTAGTAACTGGGGGATTCACTGTATCCAGATGACTCCAGGTACAGGTCAGCAGTGCCTAATGCTCTAGTTTATCAGTGTTTGCCAGTGGAAGGTCTGCTCACTTGGGAACTGGAACCGAATTCCAGCGTAAACAAGCCTTTACACCAGCCTCCAAAGCTTGGCAGCCTGGGGGGTTGTGTTTGTTATCAGGGTAGTGTTGAAATACAGCTCCCTTGGTAGGAATGCTCAAACATCCTTGTAACTGGGGCTCCCAATTGTGACCAATAAACTGACAAAGGACATCCACTACAGGAGACTGATTCATATTCAACAAACGTTGACCTCTTTACCACATCAGTCCTGGAGGTGGCAACCAAAATCCTGTGGACTTCAACAGTTTTCCAGTGCAATTAGTTTAAATCGATTCCCAGCTCATTCTTTGCTGGAGAGTCTGTATCTGCCAGGGGTGAAAAGTGGCAGCGAGTTCCTGTTCTTCTGGTGTACTGACAGAATTGCCCAGAGTAGTAGGCTCTAGACAGGATAGTACTGACATTCTGACTCGAATTTTAAGACATTCTGTGTGCTCTGCAGAGGCATGGACTTGCTCACTGTTGTCTCAGGTCTACCTTTGGTGGGACCATTGGAGTCCATTTGTTGTACGTGTCATTTCATTTACATTTCTGTCTCTATGCTTTATCATTTATAATTTATTTAGAAAGTATTTCCAGAAATTAAGGCTGATTTTTAATTTTATACCCCACCACCCCCAATGAAAGAATCCATTAAACAGGGAAAATAATTTTTGTAATGCCCAAATCAACTTGTCAGTGGTACCTCAAGGGATAACAGAGAGGAACAAATGTTCATTAGGGTTGAAGACATGACTGTGAAGTTCTTCTTGTGTGTTCCCTCCAGCGTTGTGTTCCTCTGGCACCCAAGTTCAGAGGTGTTGCTGCTCTGAAGGCTAAAGGTGTTCTGTTGTAGGAACATCAGTGTGGTTTTAAGTCCAGAAGTCTTGGTGTGAGCTGCTTTGCATGGCTTTGGGGGTACTATGGGGAGCCTGTGGTGCTGGTAGGATTGGGATGAGCACCCTGAACACCTAGGACAGACCTGCACTGGCTGGCCATGGTCTGCAGTTGCTCCAAGAGTAATGGGAGGCTTTTCTTCTAGCAGCCAATTGAACATTTGATGACCCTCCCAAGAGACATTAGTCAAAGGTTTTTGATGCCTTAGTAACTCCAAATGAATTTGGACCTTCCGGTTGCTGGGATCACCTACATTTCCTCACCCAAAGTGCTGGTTTCTTACTTCCTCCTGTGGTATGTAACTATTTTATGAACTTGGTGCCTGCAGCTGCAAACTCAGAGGCTGTTTAATGAGTGAAGCATCAAGGGTTCAAACATCGCTGCCAGTGCCGCCAGCTAACAGTGTATGTTACAGCTGTCACCCACTTCTTGCAACACTCTGTGCGTTGGAAGTGGGGAAGTGAAGGAAAAGGGACTCACCAGACGGGATGTTCTGAGTCCTGTAGCAGTGATTTATTTTTTAATCCATATTTCCTTTCCCCTCTTGCTATTCCAAGACACCAGAGATCTTTTCAAAGCTTTAATTCAAGCTCAAGCAAAAAAAAACGCCAATGCTTGCAATGTACACTGAAACTACATTTGAGGAGGCAATGATACAGTAAAGTGACAAATTCCATGTTATTCACCTTTTGCCTGGAATTTGTTTATGAATTTAGGTGAAGTGGTTGCCATTTATTTACTCACTGCCCTCTCTGAAGGAGAAAACACTGGTTTTGTGTTTCTAGGTGCATTGGTTTTGAGTCATGAGCGTTTAACTCCTCTTGCAGGCTGTTAAATGCACAGCAGTAATAAGGAGGTGCGTGGTAAAAGGAATTTGCTTTGCACATCTCATTGCAGATCCAGTAACAACCCAGCTTTGTCCCCCGAGATGCTGAGCTCCCCTTAGGAAGCACCACCAACACTTCTCTCCCCATACCTCACCCAGGGACTTGTTCTGGCCAAAACACAGCAGTGAGCTTGTTGATCTTGTGTGTGTTTCTCCCTATGGTATTAAAGGTCGCTCTCTGGCACTTCTCACTGTTGATTTAATTAGCTCTCCCAGCAAGGATGCAGAGCACCTTTCAGCTATTTGGCTGGGGAACTGAGAATAAAAAGCCATGTGATTCAACACCGAGCCCAAAGCCCTTCTGGATGGAAGGGTAGGAAATGAATATGCTTGTGTAACAACTTGAAATGAATTGATTTATGGCAATTTAAAAAATCCCCGTCTAATACTTACTCAAACTTGAACCTTGGCATCTTGTCTGGATTAGCATTTCTAGAAATTTCTAGAGTTTCAGGATCCCTTCAAAGAACAGCTAAGGACTTAAGGAAATATCTCTGTGCCCTGCTTGGAAGTGTTGCTGGTGTGAGATTCTCAGGGAGTTCTTCCTCTTGAGCAGCAGAATTGAGTGTTGTCTTTGACCTGTCCTGCACTTACCATGTTCCCTAGAACTCGTTGCAGCTTTGGGGAGTTTTCCACATCAATTTGGAGGGCAGTGGACCTCTGTCAGCTGTGGTGTCTTTCTGGAGCTCTTATGGAGGTGCAAGCCCAGGGTTGCCTGTTTAAGCAGGAAGCAATGAGCTTCTGTACAGTGGTACTGAAGAGCAGAGTATCCTTTAAAACAGCAGATTTGATCCTGCTTCTGCTGTTGTTTATGGTCATTCCCTTCTCCATTCCTGGGAGCAATTAAATTTCTTATTTTTCTACTCATAGAGTCATAGAATGGTAGGGGTTGGAGGGGACCTCTAGAGATCATTGAGTCCAACCCCCCTGCCAGAGCAGGATCACCCAGGGCAGGCCACACAGGAACATATACAGACAGGTTTGGAAAGTCTCAAGAGAAGGAGACTCCACAACCTCTCTGGGCAGCCTGTTCCAGGCTCTGTCACCCTCACGGGAAAGAAGTTCCTCCTCATGTTGAGGTGGAACTTTCTACCCTTGAGTTTATACCCCTTGTTCCTTGTCCTATTGCCGGGCAGTACAGAAAAGAGATTGGCCCCTTCCATTTGACACCCACCCTTCAGATATTCCTAGGCATGAATGAGGTCCCCTCTCAGTCTTCTCCTCTCAAGACTGAACAACCCCAGTCCCCTCAGTCTTTCTTCACAGGGGAGATGCTCAGGTCCCTTCATCATCCTTGTAGCCTCCGTTGGACTCTCTCCAGTAGATCCCTGTCTCTCTTAAACTGGGGAGCCCAAAACTGGACACGGTGTTCCAGGTGTGCTCATTACCTGCCAGAAAGGGGAACGTTCATCCCTTTCTTTCCTACTCAGTCCTACCGGCAGCTTTGCTTGCTCAGTTTGCTGATGGATTCTCCAGTCGTTCTCAGTCACCCCATAACAATACATGCACATCTGCTCGGAAGGCACAGTCAGACCAGGCTCTCTTACCAAACGCTGGTGTTCACCTTCACCTTGGAGAGGAGATAAGTGTGTTGGTTCTCAGCTCATGCTTATTATTTTATGAAAGTAAACCAGCATCATCTTAAACTTATTTGTCCAGTTGGACAGTAGAGTAAGAAATAGAGACTGAGCCGCTACACCCGGGTGTTTCACCCCCGGTGTAACAACATTGACATGACATGGGATAAACTATCTTCAGTTTGGGTGTGTTTTGAATAGAATCCATCATAAAAATATCAGGTCTGCAATCCAAGGGTGTTTAATACTTACTACGATTTCCTGGGGGGATTTTTTTTTGTCTCTTGCAGCAGAATTTTGCTGTGGATTCTTCGTGATCCTGATCTTAGGCAACTTCTGGTTCCTTGCTGTTCTGTACCTGCTGTGGTTGTACCTCGACTGGGAAACACCATGCACAGGAGGCAGACGGTCCCAGTGGGTCAGAAGCTGGACAGTTTGGAAGTACTTCAGGGAATACTTTCCCATTCATGTGAGTAAAAGGTTTCTCACAGAACTGTAAACACCGGAACTGAGACAGCTTGAATAGCTATGAGTGTGGACAAACATCAAAGGATGAAGGAAAGAAAGGATTTTAGCAAGGATGAGTCTCAGTTGTCTCATTTCCTCCAGGGTGAACTTAACTTAAACATGGGAGGTGTGGGATTTAGTGACAAAAAGGGGCAGCAGTTGATTTTCTGCTTGGACTGTTGGGTCACAAGGTAGTGCCTCAGCACAGCTAACATTGGATGTGATACCTTGAGAGACACATCTAATTAATCATCTGTAAAACGGGACAGTAGAGTGCTAAGAAGGAAGTGAATTGTCATCAGTTCTGTGTCCTCTCAATGTGCAATCTCCAGACTTGCTGCTCTTAGGAATCCTTCTGAGGCAAGCATCATGATGTCATCCACTGTCTCTGTTTTTCAGCTTGTAAAAACTTCCGATCTGAGTCCAAATCACAACTACTTACTTGGCTTTCACCCTCATGGGGTCCTGGTAGCTGGAGCCTTTGGAAACTTTTGCACCGGTCCAACTTTCAAAAATTTATTTCCTGGGCTTACTCCGTATCTTCATATCATGCCCATCTGGTTCGGCTGCCCCTTCTTCAGAGAATACATAATGAGTGCTGGTAGGTAAAAGCAGAATGTCGCAGCTGTTGCTCCCTGTTGCAGCTTCTGCTTCACATGTAGGGTCTGTTCCTCTACCTGTAAATGGTAAGTAAGCTCCCTTTCCACAGGATCAGTGTTGCTGCTAAATTTGACATCTGTTTTACTGCATTGAGCACCAGTTGTTTCATAGAATCACAGAATCATTCAGGTTGGAAAAGACCCTTGGGATCATCTAGTCCAACCATTAACCCTGCTCTACAAAGTTCACCCCTAAACCATGTCCCTCAACACCACAGATAAACGACCCTTAAACACATCCAGGGATGGGGACTCAACCCCTCCCTGGGCAGCCTCTTCCAGTGGCTGACTACTCTTGCTG
>JANHGN010001995.1:48836-104769 GCA_024605025.1 Megaceryle maxima
TCGTGTCTTGTGCATGGTTAAAGGGTTGGGGGGGGTGGGGGGGGGGGGGGGGGGAGGGGTTCAAGAAGAGCAGTGCCTTATGGTTGTTGAGGATAAGATTTAAGAACATGAAGTACATTAACAACAGAGTAAGTTAGAAAAATACAATTACTTGTGGTTTTATTTTGTATATTTTAAAGTTATTTTAATTAATATAATTATTTTTAATTGCTAGTTTAACAGCTAGCTTTTGAATTATTATAAGGGGGTTCTAGTGAAGGGATTAGAGTGATGAGACAGAAACAGATCAATATTTGGAGATAAAAAAAATAGAAAAAGGAATGAGAAGGGAGAGGTAAGAGAAAGACACAGTGCTATATAACCAGAAGGCAGAGTTGAAAGTAGCAGATGAATGTAAGAAACAAACAAGGGAAGACAAACAGATTTCCAGAGTTCTGTAGAGTAGTTCAAGAAATATTAAAAAAGTGGAAATAAGAAGAATGGAACTGTATGACTTGAGAAGATAACGCATAATACCCTACCGCCACAGGCAGAGGTTTGTGTGGTTTATACATATAAATGCAAATGATGAAAACTCAAAATTATTAAGGAGAGTAAGTGTTAGAAAATAAGGGAAAGGAATCACCGTCATCATCATTATGATTATTACTTCTAGCAGCAATGACTATGTGATGGGGGAGGGGGTCCAAATAGCAATGAAAAAAGGTTCCACCAGGAATTAATAAGCCTTAGAGGAGTCTGTGTGGCCAGAAATATCATCCAACATTTTTGCAACTTTATCAGTGGATTTAGTAAGAGAGACTACCTCTCTGCACAAGTCCTGTTTCAGAATTTAAGACAGCCCTATACAGAGAGGCAAGTGGAAAAACAACAACCACCTATAAGATGTGGGCAGCTAGATTCAAAGAATTCAACTACGTATGCTCCCTTCAGCAAAGGAAAGCTGCTTTTCTCCAGTCTGTAAGATGGGAGAAAATTATGATTCCATTATTATTGTTTTACTTCCAAGGAACTTTTATAAGGCATAAGAAATACTGAGGAAAAGCACTACTTATATAAAGAAACTGAATCTCAAGTACAATCTCATCTTCTACTATTTAGGATTATGGCAATACTTCCCATTATGCATGGAAGTTACCTGTTCACTAGGTTTGAATGTTCCTCCCTAAATTACTATAAAGTAGACTAGTTTTAATCGCCACCTCCACTCCCTGCCTCCCTCCCTCCCTCCTCCCATTGCTACACCATGCAGAACTTGCGCAATCCCTCCTGAGAAATTAGAGTAGGCTGGGATCCTTAATGCCAACACATAATATTAATCACACTAGAAATTTATGCTGTTCAAATAGATACATTCATCTGTGTTACAGCACAGGTCGGTTATCAAGCATGACTTGAAAGGGGGATGCTGGGACCTAGAGGTTTTGTTCATTTTCAACCTTGCAAAGGACTACTCAAGGTTTTAAGCATGCTCTTCTCGCAATAGGGTTTTCAAGGCTAAGCTACCTATTTGTATCATTAATATAAGTATGGCATAGTTTCTAAATGCTAAAAGGCAACCAATATACAGACTTTTCCACTTTATGTAAACAGCTATTTGAAACAAAACCCCTCAACCTAAATTAAAGCTTCCTGAATAGGCTGAAAGCCTTCAGTGGGACTAATTAGGCAGAACTACTAGGCCTTGAGGCTCACAGCTGCTCACCAGTACCCTCTGCGAAGGATGAGAATTAAATGCATGGTTAGAGGTTTAAATTGATTCATGGGTATCAGTTGTCCCTTCTCTACAGGTACAGCCTCATCTCCATCTTTTTATTTTCTAATATATCATTAGAGGACTAATTAAAGGAATTTTGAATTACAATTAATCTGTCCTTACTTTAAATAGGTATTTCTTTCTCAGTGTTTTGATTAAAAGCAAAAGCTTAAGTGGTGTTAAAAGGTCTATTAAAAATGAACAGGTCTTTTCTTGAGAGACTGTAATTCAAATTGTCAGTCCTTTAAGTGTTACATAGGAATTCTACTCTTAATTAGTTCTAGAATTTTGTGATTGCTTCAAGTATTTGTAAAACGTTATATCTGCATTAGGAACACCACACTGGAATAGCTACAGGACTTTATAAAAAGAGAAGTGAATTATAAGTAGTCAAGTTACAGAGTCCAGATTCAACACTATGATTTTTCATATGGACAGTGGTAAACAGTTCATTTTCAAAATAGTGGGGAAACAGTAGGGAAAGACTAGGAAGTCTTTAACTGCATCAGCTGCTTAAATCTTTGAAGAAAGCACACCATCATTGAAAAGTATTACCAGAAAAAGAACAATTGAGCTAGTTCATCAACTTTGAAAATTACAATCTAATAAAAAAAAATAAAAATTAAGCAGATACTGGTGTATAAGATTTATAAGAAGGTAAGCACAGGTGCCTCTAAAGAAAGGTGCCCCTAAAATATTTTAGCCCAAATCTGATGTTTTATCAGGAAAAAAAATTAATCAGTCTTCAAGAACTCAAAGCTCTCAGCAAAGACTGTGTGCCACTCAACCGTATGTTCTTTCAGCTTAGGAGTGATATGGTGAGAAGCCACTCAAGGTCCTCTCTGGACAGACCCCTAAGTAAAACCATTACATGTAAACACCAAGTGCTTGACCTTTGCAAGGAGAACAAAAAAAAAAAAATCCATTAGATATATATAAACCCTACAGAATGCAGAGGAAAGACAAAATGACTCAATTTTTTTGTAAACATGCTTAGCAGAAAGTGACATGGAATTAGCCTAACTGGTGCAAAACTGCCTAACCAAACCAAAGTCAAGTGTCATCTTTTCTCATGCGTTTCCACTTTAGTAATAGTAAATTAGTCACCTCCTTCCTCCTGGAAGAAACACCTCACAAATTTCAGGTGTCTTCAGGGTGTTCATGCCCTTTCCTTCAAAACCACACAGGAATATTTTTTTCTGAGAAGAATCTGAGGAGGGTGGTGAGGGGGCCCATTTGTATCACTATTAGAGAAGTCCAGCAAATAAGTAAGTCTCCATTCCAAGGGCTATTGATCAATTTTACATAAAGCAGTTAAAACACCAATTTTAGAAGAAAGCAATTGTGACTTGCATATGAATCCCAGTCTGAAGCAGACAGTTACATTAACAGGTTAGTGGACTAATGCCATAAAGACCATAGGAAGAGGAGTAAGCATGAAGAACAGCACAGAAAGTTGAGGAGGGGAGAGAAGAGTTTCTCTGGCAGCATTTAAGCTTCCCTGTGACTGGGAAATAGATGATTGAAGCTTCAGAATGGCAGTGTCAGACATAGTTCCACTTCTGGTATCTAAGTCCAACTTTAAGCTGAACACTTATTTCAACTCCAGAAGAGAGGCAGATGTTTAAACACTCATTCATGGAAACTCCTAGCAGTCCAATCTGCTAACACCTGTGTAGCACTATTTAAATACTACTACAAATAATAGAGAACTAAACCAAAAAAATGAAAACAGTGTACTACGTGCTGAATATAACCAAAATGATCAAAACTTTTTTTTTTTTCCTTCTTCTCTTATCTCTAGTGGTGGTTCCATGCTGGTTTTGTGCCATTTAGTCAGCACTATGACACTGAAAGGATATAGAAGAACTTTTCAGAATATCCATAAAGCCCCAACAGAAACAGTTGAGCTGACAGAGATTCAGAAAGATTAAATGCTGAACAGCAAACATGTTAGGTTGTTTGTTTTTTTGTTTGGTTGGGTTTTTTTTAATATTGGTAGTTTATTATCAGTAAAAATCAAACATCTTGGTTGCAATCTGTACAATGAAACAACTGTTCTTAACAAGTCAAGAACTGCTTTGTTACATAGTTTTATTCCCTCTGCAAAGATATTTGGCATATTAAACAAGCTATTCCAAAATAACAAGATACAATATCACTTTTGAAAACAAGAATAGGACTGGTTTTGATTAAAAAAAGAAAAGCTTATGAATTAGCAACAATGTTATAGAAGTCTACTCAAGACAGATTTCTATTTTAAAAGACAGAAAAATCTGAGACAAAGCTGAAAACTTCTTACATGTAAATCAGGATACATAGGTTTGAGAATGAAAATAAAACCTCTGCCTTTCTTGTGTTTAAGGACCATTTTTCATCTAGTTGCTGTATTAGTTCTTAACTGACCATGCAGCATTATCAAGGAAGTTCTATGTTTGTACTTTTAACTCTCCAGGAAGTCATCTGTTAACTAATGAGGAAAGGCACAGGGGACTAGGTTAAAGCCCAGCTACTGAAGCTTTGACCTTATTACATTATTTACATGAACAGAGGCCAACTTTTGTACAAATGCTTAGCTACTAAAAACGTGTAAAGGGAAAAAAATCTTATTTGGAGGTAAATTGATAGCATAGGGTGAAATGTTGAACCAAACAACAATTCCAGAGTTACTAGGAAAAACATACCAGAAAGAAGACTGGGTTTCAATCAGGTACATAAAAAAATAATTAAAACCAAAACCCAAAATCTTCACACATGAGACTAAAGTACTCTGAAACTAGGAAAAAAAAAAAAAAAAAAGTCATGCAACATGTATTTAATCTCTTCTTCTAGTGCCATTAACTGAATATACCAAGTAATACAGACTCAAGCTGTCATTCTATACATTTCATAGAGACTGCATAGTGTTTCGGGTAGTACAGAGCCTTCTCCAAAGGTCTCAAAATTCCATTAATATTAAAAAATGCAATAGACCCTCAACATGTCTGTTCTTAACAATTAAAGTAATTGCCATAATTGTCTTGGCCTTTGTTATCACATTTAAAGTACTGTTTTCTAAAGAAATAAAAATAAAGGTGCTCACAGACCTATTCTGAAATCGTCAATTTAGGAGTTTATGGAATAAAAAGGTTCTACAAAGTATTAAGTCCTGGTGCATTTCAATGGGATTCAAGTGCCTAAATCTTTAAAGCTGATTTGAAAAATTAAAAACTTAATATAGTGCTGAAAAAGGGTGTGTGTGTGTTCATTTTTTTTTTAGATCCCTTGAAAATAGAACTCTACCCCTATTAGAGTATGCCTACATACATGCCAAGTCAAATGGGTTGCCTCAGGAAGCATTTACCATTGTAACATTCATACAGGTTTCACTGATCAAGCTCTAACAACATGACATTGTGTGATGATGACCAGAAGCAATAAAGTAAATGATTAAACAGAAAACTGTACACTGAGTGTGCTGCCTGCCTGCTTAAGTAAATACTGTAGCTCGAGTATCTTATCCCATCCTTCTTATAATCTAATAGTGCCCATCTTTAAACAAGACTGGCTGAAGGAAACTCAGATATGAAGAACAGTTTTCTATTCCTCATTTACTAAATAAGAGATCTCTCTTTCCTTGATCTGGATAAAACATCAGCTTACAATTCTTTGAAATTCTACCTGTAATAACAACAACAAAAATGAAATACAGAATTGCAGTTCTTCAGCCTCACTTAAACTCCATAAACAGATTACTTTCTTCCATGAGAAGTCACGGGACTTTGGTGGGTCACCACAGACTACAGTCTCTCTCCTACATCCCTATAAATCCAAGTCTAAAACAGAACACAAACCACTGTTCTGAAGAAAAACTACAGATCTCAAATTCCTTCTATCCTAAAGTAAATATTCTCAGTGATTAATTACAAAAGGAATACTCATAAGCATGCAGGATCAAGCCATAGTAGAGAACATCCCTGACCTTGAAAAAGGCCTTTCTTGGTATACCTCAGGAGGAAAAAAACTTCCCACTTTCCTGTTAATGCTGTCAAAGCCCAGAGTGAATTACTAAAAATTGTTACTTTTATGTTAAAAGCTCTCACAGTGACAAGAATGAATTAGAAGGGGATGGGAAGTAAAACGACAAAAACACTGCTGTGAATGCAAGCATGGAAAGCCTTGCATGCTTATTACTATTGTTCATTGTAGTCCCCTCTCCCTCTACATGCAACAATTTACCTTCTCTCCTCCACTAATGCACAATAGTACGCCCCCCCCCCCCCCCATTAACACGACATGAATACCTATCACTCACTCCATAGCACATTGGCTCTCCACCAAGGCAGAACTCTATTATTAACCTCTGGTGACAAAAATCTGCAGGGGTAGACAAAATTGTAGTGGTAAATAGTGCATTGCTAACAGTGCACTGCCTCCAATGAAGGCGAGCCAGTGCTAGAGACAATAACCCAGAGAAACTCAAGTTTCAATCCTGGATAAAGGAAACTACTCCTAAGGTTATTTCATCACAGGGAATGGGTAGAAGGCAAATTGCAGCAACTGACAATAGGAATCGTTAAATGTTTTAAGGAATTGGTATCCCTCCTGAACAGAGTGATTTGTAAAAAATAAAGCTTCCTTATGAAACTTTGCAGATGATGACTACACATGCTCATCAGAAACTACTCAAAATATTTAGTTAAAAATTCTATGAATCACTAAAAGGTAAACATCAAAACAAAACATAACAATTAACACAGTAAAGCTGATATGCCCATTTCCTCCAAGTAAGTATGTTTGTGTTTTCAATCAAAATATAATAAGATAGAAATATAATTTACAAAATCAAGTACTATTCTGAAGATGAAAGTTTTCCTCACACAGCTAAAAAAAAAAGAACAGATACATATTCACAACAGGGAATCCTTTAGAAAAAACCCAGTATGTTGTTTGTACATCCTCCTTTTCTAATTTTAAGGTCAACAAATTGCTACATACAGATGACAGGTTTTTCTGTCTTGCATAAGAAGGTATGTTCAAGACACCATTTCATGGAGTAATAAAGGAACATAAGATTTAAAGAAAATGTGGCTGAACTTGACAAATTACTATGCACACCTAATAAAAGTCTACATAACACTGACAGAAGTCTGGTTAAGTTGTATTTTAAACAAAGTTCAAAGTTACAATGAATCCAAAGTAACACAGTGTGTCATTGAAAATAATGTTGCCTATTATGCTTTTATTAATTTGTCCAACACTCCTTTCTTAGTATGAGTTTGAGGTTGTCAACCTTTCAGTATCCTTGATGCAGCTACAGTTGGATCACTTTTGCTTGAGATTGGGCCTTAGCAAAAGCTATGACTGAATACTGCAAAGCTATTTTTAAAAAGTAAGAATATTCTTGAAAATACTGCTAAACAACTGAATGCAAGACTAACAATAGAAACAACACGCTTCTATAAACCAAAATCACATCTTCCCCCCACCCACCCAAAGCATCAGCTCCTTTAGGCTATCAGTTATCAGATAAATAGGTTTATGTTTTCAAAAAGCCTGTTTTTTCTCTTCCTCCCCAAAATGCTCCCAACTTAACTTGTTATGAACCCATCCAGGTCTGAAGAACCAAATGCAGTGCCTGAAAGGTGTGACGCATACATTTTTCATAAACGATGACTGAAATAATATCTCTGCTTTTACAAGCAAGTGGAAAAAAGTGATTAAATTACTAAGATATCTATTAAGTCTTCATATTGTCCCTATGATTGTGACCAACAGCTGATTTTAGTGCCATAAATGAGTAAATTTAGCAGAGTACAGTTACTTTCCCCATCCTTCAAATCTAGCAGGAAGAAATCCCATGAACACCTAAAGAAATATAAGGTTAACTCATTCTCCAGGACAGGAGAAAAAGAATCTCATGATACTACAGCATCATCACAAGCATGACCAATGCAGGAAACCTGGAAAGAGGATATAATTTGTGGGGTTTATTTTCCTTTGTGATCCCTGAAGAATCTCAATGATACAAACAGCAGGTATTTTCAAAGAATTTAGTGCAAATGACATTAAATATGGTTAGAACATACTTAACTTTTGTTATACTTTTATGTTAAAAAAAGTGTTCTTGGAGAACTTGTAAGCAGATGAACATACAATTTTTAAATACCATTAAATGACATAAGCAGCTCGGTTCAATTGAGAAAGCACCTACAACATTAGTAATGCCTTTATCCCTTAAAGACTCAGACTGTTTAATATTCACCAAGTTAAACATCACAAAAATAAGAAACACATATCAGCCAAACAGAAGAAATATGTTCATTATGAGCAATTAGCCCTGAAGTTATTACCCGAGAGGTTAACTGCCCTTCTCAAAACCTCTAGCACTCACAATGGCATCATCAGCTCAGTGCCATTGCTCACAGTTGGCCCAACTTGGATCTTTGCCTAGTTTGGGGGGGGTCTCCCTTTAGTTTGCGTCTCCCTTTTTTCTCCCTCTCCCTGCTTAAAAAAAAAAAAAAAAAACCCACAAAAAAACCACAAAAAAAACCCAACCAACCAACCACAGACACACACACCAAACACAACCACCAAAAAACAAACCATGAAACAAAACAGCAAAACTTCTAAATTCAACTTGTGATAAAGCTGTTCTCCTATATGGACTAGGTCCTCAGTTACAAACAACAAATTTTGCTTTGACTTGCTAGAACTTCGGGCAAGCAAAAAACAACCACTATTGCTCTGGAGACTGATTTTCATGGATATTGGTGAATAGCTCAGTGAGCCACAAGCTACCGCTCCACCACTCTTCAGAATGTCTTCTTTAAAGAAGTCTTACATTTTAATATAAATGTATATAATTGCCTCTCCAAATCATCACCATTAGCAACATAGCTTGCCTAGAGCATCATGCTACTTCTGCCAAACACAAATAGCAAGACTGAGCAGCATTAGTTACTACTGGAACGCTGCATAATCAGCCTTTGCATGCTTTCCTCCTCCCCCCAAACACCTTCCCACTACTCAACTGCAATAATTTTTAAAGAAACTGATATTCCAAGTATTAAGTACAATTTAACTCCCTCTTGCAGAAATGGGTATTTCTACCACCTAATAGAAATATTTCAGGAGACAAGCTATTAAATCCTGTTAATGTACCATTGGTTCAATTCTAAAAACATTATCTAAATACATCAAATAGTTTCCAAAAGAACAAAACAGTTTAAGGGAATCATCTGCAAAATGAGCTACTTATGTTTTATTTCTGTCCAGATTGCCCTACAGCTTCTATACTGCGATAAAATGTGCCAACATATCATATAATACTGGAAAACTAACAGAGAAATATACTGAATGTGCAAAAGGAAGTCAGGGGAGGGGAAAGTTGTGGGAAATTCCAGAATGAATCACCACCGAGGATCCTTGGGAGGGGAAAGGGAGCAGAAGAGAATGAAAAGATGAACAGAGAAATAATTCCTCCCATAAAGAATACTTTTCTATTGAAAACTAAACCAGACTTTGAAAGAGCAATGGTGGATTTCTTCAACAGGTGGTGTCAGTAGATTTGCCTATTAGTCACTTTGGCAGCAGCACTCTGGTGATGGGGTTTGTAAAATACCACTTAAAAAACGCAGCATATACACAACAGAAGTACATTAACAAATTAATTCCAACTTTTCAATACAAGACACTTTTAGCCACATGAAACTAGCCACTGTTAATGTCCAAGTTTGCAGTTTCTGCTGTAGTTTTACAGACTGGAGTAGACAGGGACTTAAACCAGAAGCAAAACCCCATAAGGGACAGCCAGCGTTAACTGGTGACAAACTCAGACCTAATGACTCTCCTGTCAAAGTCCTTCTGCATCTTTGCTTTTGCTTTCCTGTAGTAACTGATGACATGTAGTGCTGTTTTCTCACCGATATACCATTTAAAATTCAAAGTTGTGGTTGCTCATGCTCTTCCTTGCCCTACCACAGGATGCCTACTTCCTACAAATGTGATTTAACATTTTAACTAATCAACTCTCAATTCTTAAATGCCTTAATTTTATATGTATCTGGTTAAATTCTTAGACTTTACATTCCACAAATGTTTGCTGCCAGCAGATTGCCTCAGGAATGCCTTGTTTCTTTCTCAAATGAAAACACATGAATTTATAAACCTTCACAAACCCTGAAACTATCTTGGTTAGCTTCTACTGAAAGGAAGATTTGCAGGGGTGAAAAAAAAATCCAACAATAAAGCCAAAACAAACAGAAAAAAACCCCAGACATATTTTGCAATTAAAATATTATTATAACACAATGTATTTTCATAGGACCTGATAGGTTAAAGATACTAGAATTTGACAGATAAGCTAAATGCATTAGGAACAAAGTCAAGTTTGTATTTATACAGAATTAAGCATTAGTCATTAAATGGCATCCATCTGGATAGGTTCAACAAGTGTATGTAAAATAATATCAAGCTATTAGAAATGAAATATATTTAAAAAGAAGACTACTTTCTTCCTCGCTGTTGGTTCACTGATGTAGCAATAATGTTAAACAGCACTTTTGTTAGCAAGGAGCTGAAAATATCTGAATTCTTAAAAAACATTCAGAAAGTCAGTCTAACCCACTGCCCTACTTTATTTCTCCAATAAGAAACTTAACTAAAAGAAGCAATAGTTGAATGCTCTTCTTTAAAGGTAGAGGCAGATGTTTAATATAGAATATCTATCCTCAGAGAGAACAGACGTAGTTCAAATAATCTTGGTTGTTTCCCATGAAAAAGGAATGTTTAAGCCCAACTAACATGAAGTTGGTCTTATCACGAGTAATGCATATGGCAGGAAAGTTCCTTGGAAATCAGTTAAGATCTAAAAGCAGAAGAACTGTAATTTAATTAACCACGAGAAAGCATTCCACCTGCCTAGCACAAAAATCTGAGTCATGCAGTTGCTGTTTTAATTATAAAAGATTCACTGGTTATAAATGTCTCCACTGGCATGGCAAATGTAACTTCAAGAGCTTTTATTCCTCCCTTTGTTACTGTGCTGGAAGGAAAAACACTTCTGGAAGAATCCACAGGACACACTTGAAGACTGGCATTAGCTCCTGTTGCAAGTACGCGGTCACTCTCAGATTAAGTCAGTCAGTGAGATCTTCACCCACTTATAAAAATCAAAATCTGACCAAATAATACATATATATGGAGAGATTACAGTATGTAAAATATTAATGACACAAGGCTCCAGAAGTCCTTATCACTACTGTCATTAGAAAAGAAGCCTATCTTTGGTCTTTTTTGAAGACAGACCCTAAACTGAAAGCTGCAAGCCACTATCACTGATGTGAGGCTGCTTTTAAGACGTTCACAGTTCGCTATGATGGAACTATACAGATAAAGCAGAATCATCATCACCTCTACAGTATTTCCCATTAATTTTAATAGTGTATATATAGTAACATAAGATTTCTTTTGTATTTACATTGTACCTTAATCGAAAAAAGGTGGAAACCACTTGTACTGTATTTAAGGCTAGTGGTAGAAACAATCTGTAAAATACTACACTGACATTTGTCTAATAAAATTTAATTCAAGATTATTTTTTCTTTGTAGTTTACTATCTCTACTTGATAAATAAAATGCTTTTCTGACATTTCATGCTGTTTGTATAAAAGGCTAGAGCAATACTACTCTATAACAGTATGTTATGTAAAATTTAATTTCACACAATTTTATGCTGTGGACCAGCATTTCCTTTATGGCAGGAGAAGGAATAGAAGCAGTGTGGCCTTGTGCTCACAATGTAGACAGATAAGAGATAAGGGTGTGGATGCAAAGAGAAGAGTGGCATTTCCTAAGGAAGCTGTAGCATTACTATAGTGATGCTCCAATTAGTGTCTCAAACAACAGACGTGGAGACAAACACACACAAATTCTTAGAAATGTGGATAGGGGAGGCTATTAATTGCTTGTCATTATATATATTTGTAAATGGCATTTTCTATTCTAATGGAACAGAAAATACATTTTATAAATGTTTTTCTTCTCTGAAGCATCCCATATTAAAACAAGCTGTTTAAATACACACATGAAAGATCATAGCTTTTTTTTCCTAATTATGTATAAGCTTCCTTATTTTAATAACACTGTGAGACACTTCATTTTTTATTTAAGGATGAATATTTTCTCAGAGAAAGCATTCTCTCCTTCCCTAGCATGCCTAAACTTGTATTTGTAATGATGGAGACAGGCAGTAGTAGAGGATTAAAGGCCTGTCTAAAAGTTGCTAAAAAGTGTCAAAACTATTGCCTATTCATGAGAAGGATGAATGTGCTGGGGGGGGGGAAGGGGGTGGATCACGACAGGCTAGTATTTTTATGTTATGCAAGGATTAATCTATTTCAAAATAAATAACTACATACACAATATGTTTGTGATCTTGGAGAACAAGTTAATCCTTTAACCCCCCTCAGAGAAGGAATTTGAAGCAAGACAAAGATTTTGGAAGGAAGAAACACTTTTACCTTACTTAGGACAATGAATTGTCTTTGAGTTTGGGATTTAATGATCTAATAAATAATAACTTTGTGCCGCATACCTAAAAGATAATTATACCAAAGTATTAAGCAACATAATTACGTATTTTCTTTAAGAAACATTCCTTATTATCTTGTAAACTCTGCTACTTAAACATATTAAGAACATAATAAATATATTTATGTTCAGAATACACCAAAATAATTCAGTAGAATTTATATCCTTTGTACAAAAAGCCTTTGGAGGAAAGAAAACAAAACATAGGTGAAGACAGCAGTCCAAGACACAGCTGTAAGCATCTGCATTCAACTATATATATATAAAAAGATAAATTAAAAAGAAAGCTAAAACTTAAGGACCTGAAACTAGCAAACAAGCAATAACTTGATTTTTATGTACCTGTTCAAAAATACTATTAAACTTCTGCTATCTATCCTGAATTTTGTTAGAACTGAAAACTCCTATTATTATAGGTTAGCCGTGTTACCTATTCCCAAATGCAATTCTCTCTCCATTCTGACACTTACTGAAATAGAAACACACCAAAACCATTTGCCATATGGAGCCTCTGACTTGATTGTTCTAACAAGCACTTAATTATTTTAGCATTACTTTATTTATCAAATTCACAGACTTAACTTTGAAGTCTATTCCCATGACAAATTATTTTAATTTCCTAGAATGCAAGGAAAGAAAGAAGGAGCTTATCTTTAGAACTTAATGTAACCTCCACTTACAAGGTTTACTCCTTAAGACAAAATGGAAAAAGAGGAAGATTAAAAAATATAATCAAAATAGTTAAGATTTTAATCCTGTGGTGAGGATATGTTAACCCAGTGAAAGGAAAAAATATTACTAGATATAAATCTAGAAAATTCTTCTCTTCCTGCTGCTCCTAAAATTGAAAAATGACTACTTATATTGTGTTGAGAAAATATGTAATGTTGCAGACTTCAATCATAAATATTATACTAGAAGTTATAATATTAGTACTAACATTTCTAGCAGGTGTGACACTTCCTGCACAATTACAAAATAAAAGTAGCAACAAAAATTGATACATAAAAACAAGCAATATTTTTTGTTTTTAATAATTGTTCTCCCTATTGTAAACCTAACACCATGCTAGCACTCAGACAAATATGACTCATATTCCCATCTATACCTTAAAGTAACAGAACCCTATAAAGAGAAGAGTACTTGTAACATTTTAACAGTCAATTGTCAGTAGAGCTCCATAATACACATCAGTAGGGAAGATTAAGTGACATGAATATCCAATACCTCTCAAAAATCTATGATAGGAGATAAATGCAGTGAGGACAAAGAAGCCTCTCAATTTTATATTTATGTTTTACACTAATGAGTCACAGATTCAAATATACATAAATACACACAGGAAAAACAAATTAAACAATATAACCTTTAACAACAAAACACTAAAGTATTTATTCCTAACACAACATTCCTTCAACTATGAGACTAAACCCACTTCCTTATGATGGCAAGACAATACTGGATGCACTATAATTTTCCCTTACATATTGCTGAATGCAGCCTTGTTCCAAGGCTACACCCAAAAAAGGTAAAATAGGATTTCAAGAGCCAATATGTAGTTATTTTAATAAATCTTATTCTTCAGACTCTTATCAATTTTCTTCATGCAAAGAAATATTTCCCTATAAAAACAAATACAGGTTGAGTAGCATCTACTTTTTTTGAATGCACATAATTAAAGCTGGCCAATGTATCAACAGCCGAGCGCAGAGGCATTCATTAGCTCAACTGCTGAATATTTTCCCAGACTGCTGTTCTGTCTGACGGCTGGGTCCTGTGATCCTCTTCTGTGGCTTTCATGGCATTCTAATTAGTGATTTCTTGCATCCATTAAAAAAAAAAAAAAAACAAAACCAAAAAAACAAAAAACCCAAAACAACAACAACAAAACCCAAAAAACAAAACCCACACACAACACCCACAAACAAAACCAAACAAAGCATCCAACAAAACAGCCAAAAAAACGCAAACCAAACAACCAAAAACAAAAACCCCCCAAACCAAACACAAACATAACACAACCCAGACACACACACAAAAAATAAATATTCTACCTGAATCTTAAGTTAGACCTTGACATTGAATAAACAGGTGGCCATTTACACTAGGTCAAAGCAAAAAAATCCCATAAAAACATCTTTACTCAGTCCATGTGAAACAAAAGTGAAGAAAAATCCTGCTTGCTTAATCTTTCTAGAGTCCCACTGATTAAAATCTACCAAGTCCTTACATAATAGACCTGCTGATATCCTGCACATTAGCACAACAGCAAGAAGTGATGAATATTTGAAGAGAATAGCTGTTGAAATGTACAGCTTCCAGAAGAAACTATTGAAAATTTTGATACCCTTGTCAGGTTTCAATTCAAAAAGAGACTCCAGTTTACTTTTCTTGTTTTCCCAGAATTTTTGCTTATTTATTTTTTATAAGTCTATATGCTTACGAGCCAGATATATTAATCACTAGTACTGAACCATATCCATGAAAAATGACAAGCTTTACATGTAACCTTTGACAGGGTGGGGTGTGCACATTAGCACACCTTTGGACACTTTTCATAAACTAAAGGAAACAATGTTTCCATAATTTAGTTAATTCACCCCAGATACAAACAGGCCTCTACTATTCTGACTTGGTCTGTAATGACATAGAAAAAGCTTAGGAGGACAGACTTCTGTGTGACACATGACTCAAAATTCAGTATTAGCCCTCAAGACTGCCAAGTCATGTCAAATATTAGCAAAATTACAGTATCAACAATGACAATATTTCATCCAGCTTCTTAAACAGAAATGGCTTTTGATCCTACTTTATCCCCAAGAGTATTACTTCATATTAAAAACCAAACAAACAAACCAACCCAAACAAACAAAAACAAAACTAGCTTGGTATGTACCTTAAGAGTAAAATAATCATTTCCTACACTACAATATATGTAAAAGCATAATTCTGCTTAAGAGTTGCCAGGGAACTATGCACATTCCAAAACATACCAGATATATAATACCTGACTTAAAAAAAAAAATAAAAAATTTTTAGAGACATACCTTAACATGTTCAAAGAAAAGCTAACTCAAGCTGTAATTAAAATAAATCCCTATAAGCAGGGCAGGGCAAACAAGACATCTGGATAGACTGTTAAAAAAAAATAATAATAAAAAAGAAAACACTAAGCAAAGCATTAAATGACAGTGCAACCACACAACCAAGTCAATCCAAGAAATTTTCTGTTGCAATCCCTCTTGACACTCTACACTAAAGAATCTCAAATTGGGATGGAAGGAACTGCTGAGTAAGTCCTGCGTGAAACACTTGTTTCTGAATAATCAGATCATGTGTCACTGAGGACCTACAGATTTCTAACTCTCCATCTCCATCACCCTCACTATCCTGCTTGCTGTGTTAAACACTGCTTCTCAAACTGCTAACATGCAAGTGCCTTTAAATCCCCACTGACCTGAACCTAGGAAATTACTTCCTAATCAGCAGGCACACAGCTCAAGGGAGACCTTTGGAACACTGCTGCTGCTGCTGTCCAGCTGATGTACAGAAGACAAGAATTCCCATGCTGTGAAGGTGATGCCAAACAGAACAGGTACGTGGGCTGGAGCATGCCTGTTCATCAGAGAAATGTGACATACTTGACTTAACTCTGTCTGCAACCCTTGAGAATTTAAGAGGGGAAATCATGTTTAGGTAACCCTAAACACAAAACCACACAAGCCTCAGTTTTCTTACATATGCAAACCATGTTACAGATCTGGTAAAATGAAATATTGATGAATCTTTCTTTGTATTTGGCTATTTCTTTCTTTACCTCCCCTGAAGTCATACAGCTAGCGGATGAAACATCTGATGATTCAAACATCATCTTAGAGTCCCAGCTTAAAATGGCAACTAGTCTTACACAGTCAACCAGGATGCTACCATGCCTTCCACCTGAAGGTACCAACAATTCAAGAAAAAAAAAAAAAAAAAAAGAAAATAATTCCAATGTGCTGATACTTGATACCAACTGAAAACACCCAGAACACATTCCAGACTAAACATTTCACTTGATGTACCTATTGCTGGGGGAAAGGAGCAAGTTCCAAATACTCAGGGTCTGATATAAAAGGTAGCATTTTGCATACAGTAATTCTTTTGCTAACTGCCAATCTTCCCCAGTTATGCATTTATGAATGCTTAAGTAAAATATTGCCTTTTTCCTGGAGCTATCTGATCACAAAAATAGGAAGTAAGCATTAAAGAGTAAACATTTTACATGGTTGCACGTTGTGTAAATGCAGAGTACTTGGTATGCAAAGTACCTTGTGTAAGAAACTTCACTACATCTGCTTATAGCAGGAGCCAAAGTACTGGGCAGTAAAGAGCTGCAATTCAAACTGAACAAAATAAATTTCTCCAGTGCTGAAAACACGTAAAACAACATTAAATCTAGGGAAGCAAATCATCCCACCAGTTGGAAGAGTCTAGTCTTAAGACTTTCTGGGAAGTGCAGAATTGTTAAGGATGATGACAACAAAACCCCAAAGAGTCAGTTTGCATTTTCTTTCCTAATTTACATTTCCAAATAGATATGTATGTAGTATGCTATAGAAATAAGGGTTTTTCTCTTACTTGCACGTTTTTTAAGTAGTGCACAGTCCACTATTAAAGCACCTGACTCCTCTCTGAGACTTACAGACATCATTACCTAATAACATTAGATTAGGAAACTAATGGCTTAGTTTTTGATGTCACAAGCTTTCTCACTTAGCTTGCTAAAAGGTCTACAATTTTCACTTGACCTCTAAGGCTGTTATTTTTTGATTAACAGAAGATTTTATCTATTACCAGTCTTGCAATTCTCTGCAACATATATTTGCATCTATAGGGACCAGGCTGATCCAAGTCTTTCTTTGATGAAGTAATTCTGAATGGACAGAGCACGCACCCTCATGAGCCTCCCCCAAAGGCACAGATAGTCTATATTCTGTTCTTTCTGCTATGTGTCAGGTAAATGCCAACTCTAACACAGCAAAATAAGCTCTTTTAAGGCAAAACACAGTGTTTATTTCATTTTTGCTAGACATACCAAAAAAACAGAAATAGGTGATGCCCCTATTTTATGACTTGGGCAGGGCATGCATTAGCAGTCTCCACTAAATGCAGTCTTCAGTTCCTCCACCAAGAAGCTGCTAATTCTGTCAGTCATGCTGAATGATGACAGTTTTGTGACCTTACCTATTCTTCAACTGAGCTCAGATCACCCACTCACTTAAAGAGAGGATCTGAAATGGAAAGCTGAAGTATCTATTATGCCTTTATTTCCAAAGCAGCAATAGATTACAAACTTTTCATTTGTGAATAAATACCTGTTTGAAATAAACAAAATTAAGATGGAAGAACATTAACTTATTCTGAGAAAGACCCAGACAATAAAACAAATACAAAACATCTGACTTGAGTTTGCCAGATGAGCATCTACCTGGGCAGGTTCTCAAGTGAAGCGAATTAACACTGGCTTATTGACTTCACTAGAACTACACTCATTTAAAACAGTTAAAGCTGACCTACATTAACACAGAATTTCACACCAAGGAAGACCTGCCTAAAGACAGTTCAAGCCAGGAACTGCAGTGTGTTTATTCTGCATACTTTGTCACCCTGAACTCCCATTTTCCTGTTCTCTGAGGGCCTGTAGCCCTCCTTATGCTGCAGTGATAGCAAAGTGACTGCTTACACAACCAGCAATTTCTAACTGGCAACTCTGGCCAGCTCACAGATGGTGGATGACTAGACAAAGCTCACGAAAGCCTGAGCAATTGCCATTGAAACTTGTGCTTGCCAGACTAAGTTACAGAACTCCATTTTCAATTGAATTCTTAAGGGTTTTGCCAGCCATCCTTCCTTTAATAGTCAGAGACATGTTCTGTCTGGAGCTGGTGGTTCCTTCTGACTAGCGATGTGCCATAATGAAGTTTGACACAATGAAGAGTCAGAGATGAGGCAAGAAGGAAGAAACAAAACTCGTGTAATTAGGAAGGGAGAACTGTTAGGATACCTCCACACCCTTGAATTTCTTTTCTACCATGCATACACATAGGTTTGAATACATAATCCAAACCACTAATGAAGTGAAAGAAACAACAAAACCCCACAAGCAGTGGTACTAAACAAAGATTTAATATACTTGGGGAGATATACAGCATCACTGAAGAGTGCCAGAAGAATAAGCACATGGCCTCTGCAGCAACAGAAAATAACACTCAATAGACATCGTGCAAAAAAAAAAAGTTCTAAGAAGCTGTCTCATTTTGAGCTTGTGGCAAAAAGGAGCAACTGACTACTTGCAGATTTTAAGGAATAGGCTCTGGAAAAGCTACAGAGATGTATATGTACAAAGTTTAACACCACAGAAATACTCACTAGCAACAGGCACCACCAAGCAAGTGTAAAAGTGAGAAGTACGGGCTTCTATTTTAACTGATCAATGGCAAAAACTAAAGAGACAAATGGGGATATAGAAGCTGCACTCAAATTTTGATACCAAATGAGTGCACCTTTGGTTTTTGTTGTTTTGGGGTCGGACTTTTTTTGTTTTAATTAACTGAACCTTGTTAAATCAATTCTTATACTTTCCAGGCATGACATTGTTTACATAAGACTAAGTGCAAAACCCTGACCTCTGTATTTCCATCACGACCTCAGAGAATAGAGCCCACTCACCCTACCCAAGTTCTTACAACTTTAATTACATTCAACAAGTCTGCTATGCTTTAAAGGTATCAATTACCAAGACCAAAAGCTGTTTATTTTTATTCCTGTTAATCACTTCCATTTTGTTTTATTCTATTTATACACCCTGGCTTCTGCAGTAAGAATTTTTATCAGACTGGATCACTCCTTCAGAAGAAGATGAACATCTTCTTACACCAGTATACAGCCCTATACCATTTGTCACACCATTTAGCTTTTTTCCTCTCACATACACGGAATCAATCACAGGAATTTAAAAGAGCTTCCAAATTGCTTGGTTCTTTGAGAAATCTTAGGGGGGGGCACACATAGGGACAGGTCCTACCCGTCTCATTACTTACATTTTAAACATTATTAATTACGCTGATCTCATTAAAAGGAATTCCAGTATTTCTCTACAACTTCCCTCTTAATAAAAAAAAAAAAAAAAACAAAACACAAAAAACCCACCAAAACACCACACATTCTCTTCTTCCATACTCTTGAACTTAAATCTTCAGGAATACCCTAAGTCAGAGAATTGATTGAAAAGCTAAAGTACCCATGCAACTTTAGAACTATCTAGAAGAGCTTAAAAACACTAGGAGAATTTTATTAGGGCTTTATCTCAACAGATTCTTCAAATTATTTAATGGAATATGAGGAAATCTAAAAGATACATTTATGTTAAAAGTTAAGCTATAATAGCTTAAAGCTATTATCATTTAGTTTATCATTATCACTTAGTTGAAAGCCATTATACTTTCATTTTACATTTAGAAGATGAACAGCCTAAAAGTTATATTAGATTTGGTTTATTTAATGAGACTTCTAAATTGAAATAAAATGTATGTTTCTTGACTCAATCGCAAACTGCACAATCTTCATTTTCTTTTCCACACCACGAGCTTCTTGCTCAGTAGACATACAAAGAAGGTAAAAAACAAAGAGTTTCTTTGTTTGCGTACATTAACTTAAAGCTGTAAAACTCATTCAGCCAAACTTTCACCTTTAAACCTTAACCTGACTTGTAACAACATTTGTAGTCTCTAAAATTACACTGCATGCACCCAGACGGAGTTAATCACCCTTCACTTTTGATGCATAGAATAATGATCTACCACTTAAACTCAAGCCCTTAAAAGCCTGAAGAAAAATACGTACATATCTCAGTCTTAAATCAGTAGCGAAATAACAAAACTATACCTAGCATTGCCCAGTTGAAAAGGAAAACAAAACAAGACGTACAACTTGTAGCTCATGAAAGTTGAAAATAAGTGCATTTAAAGTCTCTTCAGAGATGAAATACATGCTTCCCAGCACATGCTATTGATCAGACACCTGGTACTTTTAAGAAAAAAAGACTAGTCACAGAGTCAAGTCTGACATTTTTTTCTGTAATTTAAAACTTTCCGGGGCGGGGGGGGAGGGGGGGTGTGTGTGGAATTAAGCAGAGGATTAGATATAGCATGTTCTAAAAGCTGATGAACTTGCTATCATTTTAAATTACTAAAACCATTCTTTCTTTAAACAAGTGATCTCTGCTGAACCCTTTGTTTATAATGTATTATGGCTCCCTTCAAATACTGTACTAGCAGGAATCAGATAGTATTCATTTTCAAACCTGAGTATTTTTGCTACCTAAGAAAAAAATTAGAACTATGTGAAAAACAAACTTTTAGATTTATGTATTATACTTATCACAAACTCGGCTAAAAGCCACAGGGGGGAAAAAAAAAAAAAAAAAAAAAAAGGATATTACACAGCACAGGAACATTCAAAGCCAAAAATGCTTTGAAAAAGCTATTAGACACACAAAGGAACAAAGTCAAACAAAGCAGATAAAAATGAGAAGCTAAAACTAAGCAAGTTTGGGTGTTGAAAAAGCAGACTGATTACATGAGGAAAGACACTCAACAGCAACAACATAACCCACAATAAATCAAGCCTTGCCATTAATGACGGATCCTAAATTGCAGAATCTGATTATTGCCTCACTTTTATGTTTAGAAGTGACTTTATTAATCACGTCTTCCCCCCCCCAGTAATAATCTTCTAGAAAAGTGACACAACCAGAGCCTTTGCAAGACAAGGTAAAAACTGAAAGCAGTAGTTAAGCTTCCATCTGACTTTAAGGGGCTGAGGATTCATTCCAGTTTTGTTGTTCTTCCTCAGGCGACAAAAGGAATGGGTTGCTGTTTCTCTTTCATTTATGTTAATAAAGAACAGGGAGCTATTTTTATTTTCTCTTTATTACTGCTTAAAAAAACCCCCGCATCTTTATTTTGAAACAAGTTTTAACAAGTATGTTACAGACTGCACACATAATGTATTGGGTGGAGTAGAAACCCTCACAAACACAGAGAACGGAGCCAATAATGAACTTGTCGCCAACACCCTGTGATTTCATGACTGCTAGAACAAAAGCAAATGCCACATTCAGTTCATTGCAAAGAAAAGGATTCATTAACTTGATGTGGCTTTATACTTGACCTGCATAAGGTGAGTAAAATAAAATATAATTTTATGAGATTCAAAATGATCAACTGCAAGCCTACAATAATTGTAGATGAAATGATCAAGTTAAATGACTAACTCAGTTTAATTACAATTATTACTGGACTGTAGACCACCATGAATTTTTAGCTGTAAGGTTGTTGCTTTCCTTCCTGCAATATGGTAAAAGGCAAACAAAACATAAATGTCTTTCTGTATATTGATGTAAAATAAAGTCTAAATTCCTGCCAAAGACAGAAATATCAGTCCTGAAAACAGGGTAATCTGAGTACAGACATTAAGCCAATCTTTTTGGAATAACAACAATTTACTTAATTAACATATAAATAGTAATTCACCCTCAAAAAAATCATAGTTATCGGTATAATCTAATGTCCACAGTACCAATAATCCTTACAGTCAGAGGGGAAAAAAAAAAGCTATCTTGATAAATATTCACTCCATCTGGTCACAATGTTGAAGCACTGGGTCAACCTAAATCTGCCAAACTTCCTAGTTTGGCTGGACCCAGTAAAGGCAGGGGGGGAAAAAAAAAAAAAAAATCCTCATCTGATGTTGGGGATGAATGGGAGTCAAATAATGTAATTCCACATTACAGTAAAAGCTACTACATAAATGGATGGTTGTGGAAGAAGCAATCATTTGGCTTCAAAAAGTCTTACTTCCTTGTTTTCTGCTGGACACACCACTCTACTCCCCCCACCCAGAAGAAAAAAAACAAACAAGCAAACACACCACCAAAATTCAAGAAAACCAAGAAACCAAGACAGGCATCAAACAAGTGGGAATACTGGCAATGCAGAAGCCAAAAATGTTGTGAGTAGAGATTTTTCTCAGTAATACAGTTTAGGGAACCTCACCCCTAGCTGTTAGAGATTAAAGCTGAACTCAGTATCTGCAGCAATAAACCCCAAAGGAATATCACCTTATTCCAGAAGGGCCTAGCTCTCTTATTTTCTATCCCCATGAATTTGCTGCAGAAAGGTCAACCATTTTAAGCAACAGCATCATAAATGATGCCACTGTATTTTTTACAACTGTAAAAAGAAAAACCTGTGTGTTCAAGTGTTACTCTATTCCCTCCATTAAAAACTTGGAAGAGAAGTGTATTTATATCAGTATTATAATTCTCCTACAGAATGACAGCCTTTGAACATTTCAAACATTACTCCTGATATGATACCAAGCTACATTACCATTCAGCTCAGTAACTGCAAGAATCATGCTTGAGCAAAGTTAAAGTACTCTGTCTTTAATCTTGTTTCAATTTATAAGTTTCAATATTTTGCTTTCCATATAAGCAACAAAGATTAACACTCAACAATGAAAGAGAAAATAGAATACTTCAGAAAATAGTTATTGCTAAGAAGCAAAGTACTTACCAGCAGCAAAATTCCAACCTGAACCATCCTTCCCATTTCAAGGTTCTGATTGCTGCACACACATTTAAAAACCATAAAATTTTTCTCAGAACAATCGTTCAAAAGTTAATTTCTTAGTTTCTAAACTTAACAGCAGAACTTAACGGATTTCTCCTTGTATCAAAAGGTAAGGAAGATTTCCACCTTTTGTGTTCAAAAGATAAATAGTAACAATGATTCCTTCTTTCTGCTTTGCATCTAGTTTTACATAATATTTTTAAGGGCTGTATAACCTAAGCAATGAGTCTCATTAATCACTACTGAATGATTTAACCCAGCCATTCAGTTCCAGATGCCACTCAGTGCTAGAGATATGCTAATTCCTTG
Organism: Megaceryle maxima; assembly: GCA_024605025.1. Taxonomy (NCBI): domain Eukaryota; kingdom Metazoa; phylum Chordata; class Aves; order Coraciiformes; family Cerylidae; genus Megaceryle; species Megaceryle maxima. Next base: position 72,150 of record JANHGN010001995.1, read on the forward strand.
CAAGCTTTACCTCCTTTTGCAGTTGAAACTATAATTTTCCATGCTGGTGAAAACAGGATTTTACTCCTCGCATGGGGCCTCCCGCCAATCACTTTTATGCCTGAGCAGTGGCATGAAGCAAGTTCCATTCCATGGAACTTGCATCAGACACCTTTTCATTAAACCTGTTTGTTATACACATCCTCTCCCCTACATTCTGCTGCTATAGCATCATAGTCCTGAACTCTACCATCTCCAGTGGTCTGGGTATCAAAAAGTAAAATTTGTTACTACCCTTACTTTGTTTTCTTTTCTCCTTGCTTCTTCACACTACATTTTTTTTTCCTCCTCTTCTTTATCACCTCCTACAAGTAAACACTTCAATTGTGAAGTATCTGTCAACTGAGGTACCTAGGGCACCAGCTATATTCCAAAACCAGAAAGTTGAACTGACAGAGTTGTTTTGTGAGTGGGAGGTGAGGGGGGAAACATTCAGAATTTGCAAATCCCAGTTCTGAATCTGCTTAGCATCCAAGAGATCTCCAAGCACAAAGCTAGAGTAAGCACCGAGTTCAATACCAGGTGCCAAAACGCTTTGATAGAAGAAAAAGTGTAGTGGCACTGCTGAATATATGATCCAAAAATCCATATTTTATGATGCTGTATGATGAACTCAACACAGAAATAAAGGCACAACCTATTTGTGGATTTGAGGGGCTGCTATACTCCTTTTGGGCTTATATGCTTGGGCTTATTTAACCAATAGAAGATGTCAAGGTTGATGTCTGCATTTGACTGATATTAGTAAAATGCACTACAGAAGTGACAACCTGAGAAAATTCTAAAAGAATACATACTCAAACACATTTTTGATTGGCTTTTAACCCTACAAAGAGATACAGAATCATATGCCAATTCAAACGTAGACAGTTTTTTTTCAGTTAATTGGCTGTTAAGGGAATGTTGACCAAAATCTCAGTTTTCAGATGGGTTAAGTACCCACAATGATTCATAAGCCTTCACAACTGAAGATAAAGTCACACACTTCACACAACTAAAACAATATAATTGAGTTTCACAAGGCACTACTGATTTTAAGTGGCTACAAATTTAGGCTGTAGGTTCCCAACTTCAACCCTAGAATACAAAAATTTGAGGTTTAGTGTTTACTTAAAAGTAAGCCACTTTTTAAAGCATATCCACCTGATCACTCTCAGAACTCCATTTCTTTCCCCTTTACTATTTACAGAAGAAAGGGAAGTTCACCCCATGCACATCTTTAGGCTTACATTATATCCTTGGCCATATATTATACCCTAATTTTCAAGATGAGAAACTGGTAATGTCTATTATGCTACTGTAGAAGCAAATAATAAAATTAAAGTTTTCTATATATGAATTTTAAAACCATGAACTGCTTTATATGTCTAATCGTCAATGTAAAGGCGGTTAAGTAATTAGATAAGAGGCAATATAACTAACCCAGAATGTAAAACAAGTATCTTGCCTGGGGAGATGAAAAATTCAAAAAGAAAAAAAAACGCTAACCAAGCGAGTTTAAAAATAAAACTAACATAAAAAAAGTTTAAAATTACAAAAAAAAAAAAAAAAAAAAAAAAAAAAAAAGATTTATGAACAAGACAGTTGAAGTATGAGACAAAGGCTACAAAACTGAGTAACATCAAAAGTATACTGGCTACACAGTTCTCTCACATAGCTGTCATATGACTTCAGATTTCATTGGTTGGAGACCCACCGTCACTATACCTTACTTCACACATTCAAGAAAATTTGTTCCAAAATTGAGCTTATTCAACTGCTCATTCACTATGCAAGATGAATAAAACAAAATATTAAGTTTAAGACTTTAAATCCAGAGCTCAGCACAGGCTTGTCAGCTTTACAGATCTTTAATCCACAGTAAGGTACATTGATATTATTTTAATCATTCACTATATTAGCATTAGACTTAAGGTAATACAACACCATATTGAGCAAGTACCTGCCAACAGAAAAGGGCAGCCTGAATAATTTTGCATATCTGACTATGTATTTCTTCAAAGAAAGTATATGTATTTCAGGACTTCAGCAGTCCAGAAAACATGCCTGTTTTCCCATTTAAAAAAAAAAAAAAAAAAAAGTAATGTCAATAACATTATATTCAAGTAGCCATTTTGGTCTGAGTTTATATTAAGTTATATTTAAATCACTGTAAGTTACAGTGATTTCATTACATGTAAATAAATACAAACATTTAACATAGTACAGAAAGCCCTATACCCCTCTAAAGGTGTGAAGTCTGGTGGCAGATAGCAAGTGGTAAATGGGAGTACACTGTAGAATTTGCCTCTACCACCAGTCAGCAAACCCACAGAGGTACCCTCCTCTTGTTTAGGTATGGAATCCAATTGTTTGTTATTGAATTTTATTGAAAGCCAAGAGAGAAAGAAATCTTCAGCAACATATTTACTGTTTTGTGATAATACATATGGTAATACGCGCATTCTATATATGTCAGCATTCTGTCTAAGATAAATACCTATGATGTCTTTATTAAAAATAAAATGGTTTTATGCACTATAAGTTTAGAGTTTATATATAAAGAATTACCTTAAGAAAAAAAAAAACCAAGTGTGGTAAAAATTATGTTGAAGACAACAGAAATAGCATTTTTTTAATGTCATCAAAATCCACATATTGAGCATCTACATCAGAAGGTGAGGCACACACCCAAGTTACATCATCAGGGCCTTAACTCTTCCTGTGGCAACACATTAACATAATTTCACTAGAAGCTAGATGGAAAAGCGCTCGTGTCCTGTATAGTTCTTTGGATAGTAGCACTGCAAGCTACTCTAAGTAAGCCTGAGGACCTGAAATGCACTTTTTGTTGTTGTTTTTAAAGAGATGCAAAGCTGCTTTATAAACTTTTAAAACATGCCAATCCTTTATTTAGATCTACAAGTGCATTCTCTGTTGATTAACAGTAGATGTCCCTTCCCGATTTTCCAAATTTCTCTATCCGGAAAACAAACTTAACATTACTTCCCACCATAAAAAAAAAAAAGTTTTCTATTCTGCTTCTCAGCAGATTTTACCTCCTTTTGGTAAGGCCACCCTAAGGATGTACCATTCAAGAAACCATTCTGTCCTCTGCAAAGGAGAAACAACTTTCTGTTCACAGGTGCAAATAGAGCATTCTGCATCTTCCCTGTAACTGCAGCTACTTAGATGACAAGTAGGCTGTAAATTAAAAGACTGTCCTGCAACCACTGACAAATCATATTGTTATTTCATCTATTTTGTTTTAATCAGTCATACACAGACACATCAATACACACATCAGCTTTAGTCAGAAACTTTACTAGAGCTTCAGTACAAGAAAGGCATGGAAAAACATCAACAAACCTCAGAACTCCAGAATATTTCTCAATATTTGACAGCATTTAACTTCATTATTTGTTCATATACTCCACTTTCTCACTAAAAATAGTTTCCTCGCTTTACTTTCAGAAGACATAGAAAGATAAAGAATACACTTTCCTTAAGCCTCTATTCATTGTTTTATTGAAGTGTAGAACATTTCCCCTACTACTTCTACCTGAAATAGATACTCTGGGAAAGTTAAATGAGAATCATTACTTGTCTACCTCTCCCACTGTCTGCCTTCATGCTGTTGTTCTAACACCAAATAAAACAACTACATTCATGGTTTGAGGCCTACCCTCCTATCTCTTGACAAATGTTCCAGAACCATATAATTTGTTGAGTAAATCCAGGTAAATGCACATTTTCTAAAGAAATCACTGTAAAAAAATAATTTCAACAAAGCAATTCTGACATCCAGAATTAAATTCAACACCATCTTATTTCAGAAAAGTTTACCATCCTCACCTACGTTTTTAAGCATCCTGATTACTAAGCTCTTTAGAAACAAAACACCTCCAAACCCTAACACAACAACTGAATAACAAACTCTGCACACCTGAATGAAAACTAATCACCAGCTTCCCAGCTGCTCCTCTTTTTCACCACCTCTTGAGGTTTTCTATAGTAGCAAGTCTCAACTGTGTGAATTCAATGTACCTGGCTGCCATCTATGGCCTATATCTGCAGGCCAAAATATTCTTTCTTGTAAAACATTTTTTCTTCAGATAAAATTCCCTTCTACCTGCACTAATTTAACAGTGATTTAAGGCTGATGCAATAATTGGCAAAGAGGCATCAGCGTGTGTGTTAAACATGCTATTATAGTCAAACAGCAATAGTAGGACCTACATAGGTAATCCTAAAGAAGGTACAAAGGGAAGGTATAAACTAGTACATTATCTGCCCTTAAAAGTACCTCTAGCTTTAAAGATAGAGGAGAGTATTTCTTTGTAGCTCTACTTTTAGCTCTTGGTCAAGCCTCTAGTCTCTGACAGCAAAATACTCTCATTTCCCATTTATGTAATTTATTGGACTCAGTCACTACTTCAGTTATTTCACTATTTACTTTACAGTTTTATGAAGAGGAACTCAGGTGAAAAGTTAAGGAAGGTTATCACCACTGAACAAGATTATATAGCAGAATACACAAATAAAATGTGTCAGGACCTCAGCACATAAAATTCTTAAGTGCCCTTTAGTTTGCTCAGAAAGAGCAAGGTTCCTAATAACATCCTGGCTACAAAATAACCTCACAATATTAAGAGCTATTGACAACAAAAAGCCTCATTTCTAACCCTTCAAGTACACAAAAAACCCCAACAAATTTGCAACAATAACTTACACATTGACAATGCTGATCTTCACTATGAAAGAGAAATAAATTTTGAAGAATCTACAACAGCTACCAAGCCAAGTGACAGTTATTCACACAACACATTTAACGATGACAAAAATAAATTGTAGAAGCTAAGCCAAGTGACTGGTCTTGCTAACCCCATCATAATATTAATTTAATTAGACAAAGCTATCCCCTAATGAGATAATATTACACTTGTTTAGAATTGCGAAACAAAAGTCTTCCAGTTATTTAGGAAAATTAAGTGCCAAACCAAAAACACTATTATTTGAGAGCAAGGGAACAGGTTCTCAGATTCTTAAGTCCAGCAGTAGTTTTCTCCATCTTGAATGTCTAAATATTTTCTCTCTCTACTTCTAAAAAAAAAAAAAATAAAAAATAAAAAAATAAAAAATTGCTTTTTATCCCTTACTGGACCTCTCTGTCCACCACTTCCAAAGTATTTTTTATTAAAACATCATTTGACAATGGATATTGAATGCTAATATTTGACATTAAACAACTATTACCTAAGTGTCATCATTTTCTGGTAATAGTTGTAATTGTCCATCTATCTTTGTAGATCCCATCAGAACCTTTAGCCTGTAGACTTTGGGCAGAAGATTGAGGAGCATTCTGACAGTAATTATCCAAAATTCAGTACCCTGAACATTAAAGGTGATCCCTGCTAATGAAAATACTATGTTGCTTCAGGACAATGGTATGGGACTACATGACATACAAGCAAGAAAATATCTCACAACCAGCACTGACTGCAGTAAGCAAAAGTCAGCTGAAGTGTCATTCTGTTTTAAATGGGTATCCAAATTAATTGCTAAACTGTATGAAAAAGTGTCTTTCTAGTTGAAAGCTAACAAAAAACATACTAATGCAGATTTAAAAATAAAAAAAAAAAAAGGCAAATTCAAACTCCACAAGTACTATCAGTACTCACAAGGATAAGGGGGTATGAATCAAACATCTGGATACTTGGCGACTATTCTGTCATAAATAAGGAATTATCAATTTCATAGCATGTGGTTATTTCTTTTCTAGTTTGAAGTCCTCAAATACAAGTGTGGTCAGCTTCTTCAACTGTAAGCAGATGACTCAATCTTTCTTAAATACTCTTGAAGTAAAATTACTTACAATACAACACTATGAATTAGGGGTAAGGGAAAAACACCTGGGTTTTATGTTTTCTTGAGTGATTTATTTGCTTTATAGATTAAGTACTTAGACTCTCATACTCCTTTGAATTACTGTGTAGTTTTTTGGGTTTGGTTTTTTTTTTTTATTTTTTTTTAAATATCTCTTATTTTATTACTATCATACAGGGAATATGCAAAGAGAGTATTTTAGGAAATGTTTCTGCTCTACCACTTCATGAAGGGAAGCTTCCCTCTTTAGTACAAACTTTTGAGAGAAACAAACCAACAAAATGCATCAAAGAAATGGCTCATTTTTTTACTCCACTAGGTAGGCTAGCCAACTGGAAAGGACTTTGGGGACACTCCATGGACACTCAAACTATTAACCATCAGAAAGTAACTCTCCCATGAAGGAATACAAGAGACAATTTTGCCCTCCACTGGCTAGAACTATCACTGGAAACCATGCCTGCCTCACTCCTGTCAGAGCTGCCTATTTCACAAGGCATGAAAAGCCCTCTTGAGCAAGGTGCACTAATCCCATATGAAGTACACTAATTAGTACAGGATATCATGGACAGGAAAGGGGGAAAACATGTCGAGCAGGTGGAAATCAGCTATGCAATGAAATACCTCATAGAAAAATTTCTGCAGAGGGATCAGAAAAATCAAATAGTAACACATTTAGCCTCGAAAATTGCTAGAGCAGTGAACACGTGGAAAAAGCAAAACCTTAACACTGTTATTCCCAGCAAAAGCATTCTTCATTTTACTCTCCAAACAACTAAAGGCATTTATTTTCTAAACATATTAATCTGATGCTGCTGTTTCTTGGGGCATGGAATGATAAAGACTCTAAGGCTTATGAAGGAAAGACTGCCTCAAAAGTGGAGAAAAAAGGACAGAATGCAGGTAAATACTCAAGAAAACAAGAATACCAGAGAAGTATCCCTTAAAGCATTTTTTATTCTTATCTGTATGCAAAGAAGCACTGAAATTACATTGGGATAATAACAGAGGAAAGATGATGCTATATTCCAATCTTCAAAATTATTCAAATTCAAATTTATTTGACATTTATTAACCACAGGCTCAGATGAAAGAAGGTATTTCACAGGATTACAGAGGCAACACCAAGGTAAAAAGTAGGGGTTTTAAATTCTTAAGTGGCTTACCAATTGCTGTTTTAATATTAATCTGCTTACCTTCCCATTATTAAAGCTTTCCTCCTGCCCATCCCCAAATTATTTCCCACCCCTTAGAAAAAGTTTTTAACATCCCATTTAGAGTGTGGCCACACAAACCCCTGATTCAATATTAGGTCTAAGTGAGGGAAGTGAAAACCTTCAGTGGAAAAGGGAGGAAAGGATCAATCAACTTGCAAGCAGATCAGCTGTCAGTAGAACTCAAAGGATTTCAGTGTGGAAACTGCTGTAGATGATTCCTGTCCTTCCTTCCTTCTGCATTGCAGCCATCTGCCCTCAAACTTCATCCTGCCAAAGATTTCTTGCATCTCCATTGTTCTAGACACAAGACTGACTATTTGGTTACAATCTTGCTGAAGGGAAAAAAGAAACCTCTCTGGGAAGGGAGTTAAAACAAATTTTTTTCTGGTGTTTATCTTTGTTACTAACTTCACCTACATGGCAAGATTAAAAGCTTCCATTAAAATTCCCTCCCTCTCCCCCCCCCAACAATTCAGCTGGAATCAACATTATTAAAGAAAACATCACAATACAGAGGCAGGGGGGTAGGGTTGGGGATCAAAACCCAAAAAAGTTTTACATCCATCTTACTCTATGAGCATTTTATGTGAGAAATAGACAAAAAGAAAATAAAAAACAACACAAAACCACAAAAAACAAGCCACCAAACTGTTTCTTAAAGAAACCCCAGTACAGAACTGAGTTACAGAGCACACTACTGTCTATGAAGTCAACTTTTCCACAGTGGCCATGATTGGTATAAAAGACTTACAAAAAGCAGATTGGTGAAAAGGCTCTTCCCCATTCCAGTTACTCCTTCCTTTTGATAAAGTAGGCAATACAAAGAAAAGCAAATTAAAGATGGCATGACTGACCTGGTCAAAAGTGATCAGGGTTAGAGTTACTCTCTTAAGATGGAGATACAAAGCTTCCATATTGCAAGCCACAAGAAGCGACTCTAATACCTAACAGTTAAAAATGTAATAGTAAAATTTATGATATAATCTAGAAATAGATGTAAGTTATTGCACTTGGTGACATAATTAAGACTTAAAGCTTCAGGCAGTGTACTTAAGTCTTTCAAAAGCTTCATTCATTCACTTACTGACCAGGTGTCTCATGCTACTACTATAACTTTAATGGCTAAAAGGGGTCCTCATCAAACTTTAATTGATTTCTCTAAGTAGAAAAGTTAGCACCCAACTTAACTATAACACAAGGGTTTACTGCATTTACCCGTAGCTTAATGTGTGACAAAAGGCATTGCTGAGAACTGAAAGGAATACTGCAGGCAGACAAATCCGGCCTCCTAAAAGCAACGGGAAGCTTACATAGACAAGACCAAAAAAAAAAAAAAAACAAACAAAACAAACAAACAAAAAAAAAACAACCTACAACACACCAAACCTCAAGCACCTTCATGACGACCCCGGTCCAGACGAACAGCCCCACAGTATCTGGCCGGGCTGAGCGCTGCACATGCCACTGCGGGACAGGGAGATGCGCACCCCTGCTGAACTCATCACACCTAGGCCTTTATCACATTCCTCGACACCACGATTTGATAGCGTGCTTACACTGAGCACAATCTGCTAGCAACAATACCCTATTAGTGCGACCCTATCATTAATCTGCAGGCACGATAAGATGCCCCAACATGTTTAAGCCCCGCGCAAACAGTGGCTAATGACCATTAATCCCCCCTATCTCCTTGGCGATCTCTCCTACTCCCATTTATCAAGCCGGCGTTTCACTTCACGCACGTGGGTGAACTTTAACCGCCAAGGTAGAGCTAAACCTGTCCCCAAACCCTCCCCCGACCGCCGTGCTCCCCACCCGGGGCAGCTGCACGGGGTTAAGCCTTTTACGCGTGGGCCCGCGGCCGTGGCTGCCCCGGCGGCGGGGAGAGGCCCGTAACAGACCGCCCGGGGGAGGGTGCGCAGTACCTGCGGCCTCTACCCCGGCGCGATACCCGTGGGGAGACCCAGCAGGGCGGAAGGCACAGCCCACCTCCCGCGGAAGGACGGGGTCGCTTCCTGCGGCTCCCTCACGGCCGAAGCTCATCACCGGCCGCGGTTACATCAAACGACCCTTCGGGAGGTGAGGGCGGGGAGAAGGGGCGCCGCAGCCGCCAAAGCCCCAGCGCAGCGCTGGTGCCGCGCACCCCCGCCCTATTTCCCCCCACTAGGCAGCCCCCGCCCGCGGAGAGGGCACGGCCGGTGGCAGGTCCCGACACTGCGCCCTGGGTAAGCGCGGTCTGGGCGCTCGCAGGGTGGATACGAAGCTTCATTTTTGAGGAAGAGAGCGGGGCGGGAGGCGCGGAGAGGCCGGCTAGCGCATCTCCCCCACCCTGCCTCAACCGGGGCGAGCGGCGGGAGCGCGACCACCGTCGCGGCCTCGCATCTGACTCGCCTACGCGTGGTGGTTACCTGAGGTGAGACATATGAATCCAAAGAGGTAAAAGTGAGCAAACTCCGCGATCATTGTCCTCGGGTGGCGCCTGCAAGCAGTCTCATGCCAGAAGAGCGGGGGGGAAAACGAAGAGCCCCCCAGTTGTAATTCCACAGAAGCTTAATGTAAACGAGGTTTCCTAATCCCGTCGGCCTCCCAGGGCGAGCCCCCTGCGGGGAGGGCGCTGTCAGATCCGCGGGGCTCCAGCAACGCGCTAGCTCCGGTCGGCCTCCCTTCTCCCGGCCCGAGCTTTCCTAAGCAGCGCCTTGACACTTCCCAGGACCATCCAAAGCGACAGGAGAAAACAAAAGATCCTCGAGTTCCCGCAGCCGAAGTCCGCCGCCTCCCGATTACAAGTTGCTGCTCCGGCCTGGGACTTTGCTTTGGGCGCCCGGGACGAGCCAGTAACGGAACGCAGCCGGGACGGGTACAAAGCGGCCACTGCCGTCCTCCGAGAAGGCGAGACGCGGGCAGGGAAGTGCTCTCCAAAAAGTGCCCTGCCAAGTCACTGGGCAGCCGGCGCGGGCAAAGCGCGGGCAGCGGCGCGGGGCGAGCGGTGGGCAGAGCGCGGCGGTGGCGAAGCGGCGGCAGCCCCCGCTCCCATGACGGGGGAAGGAGGCGGGCGCGTCGGAGCCCGGCCGCAGTCAGGCGGGGCGGCGGGCAGGGGAGACCCGGCGTCAGCCCCTCGCCCTGCCCAGCATCGCCGCCGCCCCCTGCACGCGGGAATCCCAAACTCGCCCCCCTCCCCAGTGCCAGAGGGGGGCACAAGAGGGGTGAAGGAATAAAGAAAAAGAGAGAGAGAGAGAGAGAGAGGGCGAGCTAAACTTCCCCGGGCCAACGCCCCCAGCCACCCACACCACCCGCCCTCAGTACGGAGGCAGGAGGAGGAGCGGCCCCTCGCCTTTGCTCGCCGTCGGGGCAGGGGCGCACGAGTCAGGCGGGGCCCAGCCCGTCGCGCCCTGAACTTTATGGTGTCACGTCGAGCAGCTCCCGGCCGCGGCCGCCACCGCCGCCTTCTCCCCACGCTGCTGTTGCCGCCACCGCGGCAGGTCTGCTGCTGCCTCAGGACACCTTAAAGGAGCCGCACCTACACTGCCCCCGCACGCTCGCCGCGACTTGGCCCGGCCCGGCCCGGAGGATACAGCCCCGCCCTGCGCAGAACTGGCACCGCCTCCCGCCCCCTCCCCCCGCCAGCGAAGGTAACTAGCTGGACAGCTCTTGCCCCCGCCGTCACCTACTGTACCCCGGGGCACAGCATAAGCACCTCGCCCCTCCCCCGGCCTTCATTCTGAGCCCAGGGCAGGGGGAAGAGAGCCTGGTCTGAGCCAGGCTCACCAAAAGTTCAGATTCCCTCCTGAAAACATGCAAATAACAAAAAAAAAACCAAAACCAAAAACAACAACAAAAAACCAACCAACCAACCAAACAAACAACTCGTGTCTCTGGAGCCCCAGGCCCCAGATGGAAAATCGCGTGGTGGGTGTTGAGGCCTCCCTCGACGTTCCTGACCTCTTGGCTCTCCCCTGCGCCATAAGGCAGCTGCTCACCACCGTGGCATGGCCAGCATGGGCCCGCAGCAGGTAGGGCTGCAGCCCCATCCACCTTTCCCCTCACGCTTTACCTGACCATTGTCCTTTCCTCTGCTCTAATGACCAGTGGCTCTAGCAGACGGTGGTGCAGGCATTCCCAGTGGAGCAAGGTGAGGACGGTTTGATGGATGATCCCTAGTGCCTGTGGCCTGGCCATGCGCCAGGCATGGACCAAACCTCTGAGACAAGAGTCCTCAAATCCTCACTTCTGCGGCTGGGCACACAGACAAATGCTGTGCAGAACTACATGAGCAGCTCTAACAGTCAACTCTACATGGTCATGTTAGCTTTTCTCATGCCACAAGAGGAAGTGAAGTGGTGGGGCAAGGTGGCTTAACACTGTAGGTGAAAAGGGAAGGTGGACTCTTTCCCTTCAGTGAACACATGCTATGGTTTTGCACTTTATGAAATAAAAATGTATTAACACCTCCAGAATTAAACCACACCACAAAAACAATTAAGAGGTCCTAGATAATCCTTGAACACTAGTGAGATTTTTGAGACTTCGGTAAGGTAGATTTGGGGCTGTTCTTTTTTAATCAAGAGTTCATTATTTTAATCCCCCTGTTCTGAAATAGGGCCAAATATAAGTAGATTCCCAGCAGTAAGTATTTTTTAACCTCACTACTATACATTCCTAGTGAATCAAATTTCATTATTCCCTTTAAGTAACTTCTTCCAGTTACTATATAGTCAGATATTTTGGTTTTAGCCTAGACTAGTCTCCAGGAAGAAAACACACCAGCACCACTAATTACATTCTGAAGGTGTGGTTTTTATTCCTTTTGTAGTATCAATACTTGACACATGCACTTACATCGTACTGAATTACATATTTGAATTGCTTGCTTCTGTTAAAAAAGCAAACCCACAATTCTACAAGTAAATCACGCTAGGAAATAAATGGTTTTACATATTCTGCAAATGTACACACACACATATTTTATATGTACATTATTAACTTGTTAAGTGTAATTGTTATGTATCCCTGGTTTTATATGAGGCTGACAATATTGCCTGTAATCTTTAATTGCAAAAAACTAATTTTTAATGCATTTCTACGGTATATGTATTATCTAGCAACATAAATTAACCCACTTACTTTGTAACGGGCAACAAGTATATATGATGTGGAGAGAAGGTAAATACAGCATTTAGCTAATTCCCAGAGTGTTTTCTCTACTCGAGATAAATCTGTTTCTTGTACATTAGTGAAATAATAGGTTTCTGGATTCACACGCACTTTTACTTAGGTCCTTCAAAAAAAGGCTAGTACAATTTTATATTGTCTTGAAATATCATGTATGCTTGATGTTCATTTTCTAATTTCACATTTCAGACACAAATATATTCTAAATACAGCAGCAGAATAAAGCTCTGAAGCTTGAATGACCTTCGCATGTAAACATGAGGTGAGCATAAGCAAAAGAGTTTAAAGCTTTTGTGCCACAGCTACCCCATCTTTAACAGGCATCTAAGACTGTTTATATCACTATAAAGAAATCTTTGTCCTTTGCGAAGTACAGATTAATTGTACTTTAGATACCTATAGTGAAAGTACACTAAAGCTTCAAAGACTTGTACTGTCTCAGATACTTCATAACATAATGTTTAGCTGTCAGTGTTTTCTTACTTCAGAAAAAACTACTAGGAGTGGATATATACTGCTCTAATTATCTTTTTTTTTCTTTTTAAAATTCATTTAGATTGTAATAATATATAACAGCTGCATGGCTGAGTGAATCTCTTCAAATTGTAAGCCTACAGAAATTCATCAGAATATCTTGTAAGTAATTGACTTTGTCTTTAATTCTGCAGATGTTCTTACAAAATGTGTGCTATTCAAGCATCCTTATTGTCCTTTATACTGAGACATATATACATATATATGAGATACACATACATATATATTTATCTGTCAGAAAATGTTTCTAAGAAAAGGAATATGGCTTTAACCTCTTCAGATCTGGGGAACACTTGTTCTATGTGGATTAAAATGCATGTGTTTTTTTCTGTGTTAATTCTGTAATACATAAAAATAATCAGATATGGTAAATTTCGTTGTCATCTGAAAAGGAGAAGGCAAAAATGTAATAAAATTATATTCCAATCCAAATTTTAGCAATGGAGAATTTAGACTTTAAAAAGAAAAGAAAAAAAAAAAAAAGAAAAAGAAAAAAAAAGCAAGAAAAAAAAAGCCCACTTCCAATGACAGTCATGTTTTAACATTAATTTAAAACTACAGAAAATACAGTAATGTATGCTTTTGATTGTACAATAGCATACACCTACTGCATTCCTGACAGTGAAATATTAACTCTAATTATCAGCATTTGTCTTTTTATTTAAATTTCATACAGTACTGAATGCAGAAGAGTTGAAGGACTGATTTTTTAACCTGATAGTTATTTTCTTCTAAATCCCCCTCCACACCCCTCCCCCTGCCATTTTTAAGATTTACACGAATGCATAATTTCTGAGAGAATGGGACTGCTCCTATGCACAAATTTACACATGCTGCCTGTGTTTGAGGCACAACTGGGAAACCTCCAAGAAAAACAAAAAGGATCTTCTACAGAACTGATGATAGTTGTGATTCAGCAGATGGCACTCTTCCCTCAAAGTGACTGAAATCAGTGCTGCTTCTGATACAAAGGGCAATGTGCTTTTAGAGATTTTTTTTGTTCACATTACCCATAAGAACTACAGTTTCTGTAAGTACCAAAGATCCCAGGGTACTTCTCTCTAAAGGCAGAGAGATATGCACACCATGTCTTAGATGTGTTATGAGGGCAAGTGCACTCTCTCTCCACAAACCTTTTTGAACTTCAAGTGACTCTTACCTTCCTGATCTTAAAACTACTGCGTAGCCTTCTGGTTATCTCCAGGAGTTGGCTGCCAGAAATACCTATGTGCATGCGTGTGTACATTACATGATCACAAATGCATGTGTCTGCTTATGTACGTGGAGTTTATTCTGAATGTTTTGAGGCTGACAGCAAGGATGACTAAATCAGTAGCAATATATGCTACAATTAAGCTTCCATTGACATCACAGAGAACTGTTTCAGGTAAGAGTGGTTAGTGTTACCAGTTAGACTATTATGAAGATGTCTGTACAATTTATTCAAACTAGAACTATTTTCACAGCTTTTTGTCAAGGTGCGCATGACATCCCTCCCAGGCTTGGGTCTGCTTTTGTTTGACCAACCATTATGATTCAAGAATCTCACAAGAACAACCGATGCACTTGCACATTCACCCATAATAATGCCTGCCACTCCATGTGTCCTGTCCTTTGTGTTTGAGTGGGCTTTTTCCCAGGTAATCTCTTGATCACTTTAATTTTAGTTATTTACCTACTATAGTTCTACGATATATTTAAATTACTGTATCACATTATGTTACCCTCAAACTGTAATAATTATTTGAAAAAGGCAGCTACTTAAATAGTCCACCATAATCCTGCCATTGTTCTATCAGATACAACTTTTCAAAAACTGTTTCTTCCCAGACAGTTTAAGACACCACACAACTGATCTGTTTATTTAGTAAACTGTCTTAAAAAAAGAAGTATTAAACTTTTTTTTTTTTTTTTAAGTGCAAGCACTAATAAGCTGAAATGAAATGGAAAAAAACCCAAGGAATTATACATTTCTCATTGTATATTTGTCTCTAAGTGTATTACAGGCCTGATTCATGGTAGGAATCCCTGCCCGTGGCAAGTGTGTAGGAATTAGAATTCTATGAATCCTAACTGAAGTCAATAAACATATATCACAGCAGAACAATGTATAATTTCCGGGTGTTTTTTTCCAAGTTCTAGTAGTGAAAAAAGCCCACATTTTTCTGCATTAGAGCTAAACAGGTTGTGAAGTTGTTAGAAGGAGCACTGTAAGAGGTAGCTGAATATAAAAAATGCAGGGATAGCAAAAGCTTGAAAACCTACAGTTGCCACATAATTAATAGGGACAATTTTTATGAGTAAACAAAAGATGTTATAATTTCCATGCCCATATAAGTCAATTTTTGTCTCTTTCTTGACCTGGCTACTGTTTAAACATGCTTTTCAAAGAAATTATTTTCTCAAGTTTGATTGTTAAAGCCTTAACATGATTTTGCTTTTATTTACATTAATTTGGGGATGTAACTGATTTCTTTGATGATACTTTTAATTACACCACCAGCGAATTTTCTCTTCCAGTGTCTTTCAATGCATACATTTACAATAATACTCATAATCATTGCAGAGTAAGGAATACTAGCAGTAAAATACAAGATTTTATTTGCTATGTCGAATTCAGAGACCCTGAAAAAACTCAGGCCTCATTATGCTAGGTGTATAAAAATAACATGACAAAAGATCTTTTCTTCAAAGGATTTGCAAAGCATCATTATCAACATAAAGAACTACAAGAAAAAATCCCCACTACCATAAACATGCAAAATTCCATCACAGTTTATCTTTTAATACTTCCTTATATTGGGGGTGAATGTGGCTTTTCATTTCTGTCTCAAAGATGCTATAGCACATCCCCACTGGAAAAAATAATCACTGGAGCTGTATTCCTCCTGTTCCGCCAGTAAAAAATGCTAAAGGCATATTTTCTCTTCAGTCTACTCAGCAGACTAGCTCAAATGCTTTTTAAAAATTATTCTAATTATAGTAAATATTGCATACAGCTTCTGCTCTGTGGTTTTCTTCTTGTTAATGCCAAAATGCTAATCTGCTTAGTATGTAATTAATATACAAACAACACAATATTTATTACAAAATCAGTGTTATCTCTGATATTACTAAACAAAGAGAGACCTGTCCCTGAAATTTCAGTATTTGCTTTAAATGTTTAACAAATGAGCCATTCAGTACTCACTATCTCCTTGTTCCTATAGAGTATAGGAAGAGTATGAGGGTGTCACCTAGTGGATTGTTCAGACTGCCTCTAAGAGAGCTAACAAGCGAAAACATCCAAATGGCATTGAATGAACTAACAAAATGAAAGAGAGAAAGGATTCTTTTTTCTTTATTTAATTACTCCAGGAACTGTGAAGGCTTCAACAGAGAGTTATTGTTCTGTAATATCTGTCTCTGGGTTCCCATTCATTACACAGAATCTATTGGCAGTGAACAGGGCTGTAAGAATGATGCATCCAAAATTTTGAAGAGAAAATTACCTATATCCTGGCTCAGAGGAAAGGTTTAATGTTACTACAGACGACCATTTTAAATGAATTGCACAAAACTTTTCTTAAAGATTACAAATAAGTAGAAGAAATGATATACAGTGCCTGTAGGTTCCATCAATTATATTTTAAAAGAAGGAACTATTCCGTGGTTTTCAACAGGCCATCAAAAATGATTTTTTACATGTACTAGTTTGAGATTGCTGTATGCATTTATAATTCATGAATAGTTAAGGTTAACCTTAGCAATCTGGAGATGAAAAGGATTACATAAACTATCCATCTTATTTCTTTGATTGAATTACTACACATATTTAAAGCAGACGCCACTTAAGAACTGAATACCTGCAGTGAATTAACCCAGTCAAATGCAAAGCAGATACCCAAGCCAGCTCACCCAGTACCATTTCAATTGCATGTTGAAATTTAAAATAACCAGCATACAATTTATAATTGCATGATGAAAGCCTATCTGATCTCATATATTTAACCTCTTTTAATTAAAAAAATGCTTACTGTGGTATTAATATTACATTCTGCCCTTGAGTGGAGGAAGGGAAAAAGGAAAGGACGGAACTACAAATGATAGAGACATCCTGTTTAAGTGCCTAGAGCATACATTTTATTACACCCCCTGCAATTTTTCAGTGTGCACTGTGTGACCAGCATGGGAAGAGGAGAAAGTCTTTGCGCCATGATGGTATGCTTATTTGCTGGTATCAGAAGTACCTGTCAGCAGACACAGTACAGTACTGGAAGCAGTAGCAAAAGTCTTACACCAGCAGTGCACTTTGCTGGCCTTGCTGTTGGCATGCTGCTTGAAGTGTTAATATGTCCATTTTAATGAACAAGTGGAACTTCCTTCTTCCATATATATGAGTTAGACCAGCCTTAGCCTTTTCTGCATATGTAGAATACATACAGACAACCTAAAATTCCTTTCAAAATACCCTAGGTATAAAGATGTAAAGACCCCAGCAATCCTTATCCATATTAAAAGCTCTCAAAACCACAGTTCAAGAGAACTCTGAAAAGGCACATTACTTAATTGCCAAACCAAAAATGTGTATAAAAGTAATTCCAGTGTTTGAGTAAAACAAAACTACCCCTACATTTTGAGGTAGGCAATGAAGGAAAAGAGGAAAAAATATTAGTAAAATCCCTCACCCTGAAAACAGAGTTCTGTTGGTCAGAAGCATCTTATTTAGCTAGATATTAAATGGTTTTTGGCCCTTAGAAGCATTTCTCTCCTCTTTGGGACATGGAGATATTTTGGGGTTTTCTTTTTACTTTTTGATTATTTTTTTTTTCTCAAAACTGTTGGTCTAGGTCCTAATGGGTTCTAGTGAGAAGTGCCCAGGTGATGTGTATTGTGAAGTTTAAAAGTAGACACTGATGAAATACAAAATCTGCAGGGCAATTAAGGACTGCTGCTGAGGGAGAGGATGCTGTCAATGTGTCTTGTATACCCACTCATACAGCAGGCTATTTTATTTTAAAATAGCTCCTTCCAGCTTTTTGCAGGAAACAGCAGTACCAGGCTCCCATACTACCTACATCTCCTTTCTCACAGGTCAGGCTGCCTTCAGAATAAAGGAAAATAAAATAAAAACAAAACCAAAACCAAACAATCAAACAAAAAGCAAACCAGAGGGAACGCCTTGAGCCCAAGCTAAATATTTCATTAAAAAGAAAACTGGTCTTGCATATGTTCTCCTTAAAATCTCCCAAAGGACAAATCTGTCAGGGTATGTCTACATAGTTAGGAGCATCCAGTAACACAACTATTCCTCCCACTCTCACAGACGGCCTGACACGAGCCAGCTCCAGCGCAGAAGCTGAGTAAATACGCTATCATAGTGCCAAGCCTGAGCTAACACAGGTTGTGTCTCAACAGGCCTTATTAGCTCAGGCTCATTACTATAATAACATGGCTCTACGGCTGCTGCACTGCAGCTGCCTCTGTGTGCCTGGCTGTGTGTGAGAAGCAGGCACTTAAGTATCTGCTCCTGACTATGTAGACATGCCGTCAGCATGTTCCTCCTCTTCTTCCCGGATATTTTGTCATTTAATTTAAAGCCTGCAGCTGTTCCTCTCAAAAAATCTGTACTTGCATAAAAGAAGAACGTTTTAAAAATAGTATGCTTGTGAAAGGTTGTGGGGTACTGACTGCCTCTAGCAGGTCAGAGGATAACTTCTGTTACACCATGATGGAGTTTTCTCCAGTGGAAAGCACACCCTTAAGCAAAGATCACACAGGGATACAACTTCTAGTTTCTTTCCTATCACCTCTTGACAGAGAAGATGCAAGAATAAATTACACACTGAGCACTGGAGAAGGCCTACAAAAGGTAGCAACCTGCTTTCAAATAAAAGTGAAAAATTCACCATTCTCTTTTATAAAAATGGTCAAGTTTTGTATTTCCCCATTGGTTACTCAGTAGACACAATTTATCTGCATTTACCCTCAACTATCCTACCTTTAGCTGAAGGGCATAGTCAGAACTGCAACTCATAGCCAACCTCATAGCTAACCTCAAAGAATGCAACAAGAACAGAAAAATTGCTCTTTAAATCTTAATGCTGGAAGAGAACAGCATTAGAATGGCAGTTGAGATTGTAATATCTGACTACATAAAGACTTGGACCAAAGAAAGTCCCAGGCAAAGTGCTTATTGATCACAATAGAGGAGGATATTACCTGGGATCTACTCCTTCCACCTATGATCCCTGTAGGTGTAAGTGGGTAAGTAGAAGAGCAGCAGCAAGACACAAACATTACATGCCGAAAACCTAATTCTAAACCCACACCTATGCACATGTGCACAGAAAATTATTCCCAATAATTTGCATTATTTATTCAATAATTTATTTTTGGTTTAGCTTTAGTTGACATTTTTAAATGTTGTTTCTTAATGATTGAGCTGGGAAACTATTGCTTTTGTGTATTCAAACCTTATAGTTGGATACAGAGATAGCAACCTCAGGCCAGGACAGATTGTCTTGGCATTGAGAGGGTTTGCAATATTGAAACTTTGTATATTACCATGAAAATGTGTCACTGCCTTTTCTTAATTGGCTGGGGAAACCATTCACCTGAGTAGAAGTTGATGAGAATTAGTTCAAATGTATTCAATTGGTTCTTGTTATGAACAACTTTATTTTTAACTGTGAATTTTAAAATTTTCTTCCCAACCCTTAAGAAAATATACATGCTTACCTTTTGCAACACATTTTGGTATGCTATACTACTGTGTTGCAACATTGGCATTTTGATTTAAAGAAGCAAATGAGGTTGGAAAAGCCTGATTTTTATGATTTTGATGGGGAAATCCTCTCAGTCAGCTCAGCATGATCATTAAAGAGTCTACATGTCTTTCAGTGAAGTACTTACCAAACCTTCAATGTACTTTGTTCTTATCTGGATCGTTTCCAAAAGGTAACACCGTTTTAGTGAACTATGTTGTAATGCCCTCTACTGGTATTAAGCTGGTAAAAGCACTTTAGATTTCCATGCTGGGTGATGTAAAGAGGTATAAAAACAGTTTAAAGACTGAGGGCTCAAACCACAATGAACTTCTACCAGTACTCTAGGCTGGTGAGACTCTTTAAGAAGTTTTTAAATAAAACCAGACAAATTTATCCTAAACAATGCCAAATTTGACATAAACATTTTACAAAGTTGGTGAGTAATCAAGGTTTCTCAAGAAAGAATAATTGCTAAATTCTCAAAATTCCATGAAAAATTCCAGGACTAAAGGAAGAAACTCTTAATAGCATCAACTGTCCATTTAACTTCAAGAAGTTAATTCTGCATTAGCAAATCAGGAGTGTGAAAATCTTATCAGAATGTTCATGGTAGGTTTCAGTACTTCAAATGAAATTTCAAAGCATTACATGACTTACATTTTAAACAGCCAACACAGGACAATAACCGTAGACTAAAACTACTGTTCAAGCAAGGAACTGAATATATGCACTAGGACTTACATGATATTATTTCACATTTCTCTAAAAAAAATGGGAATGACAATTTAGACAGACAATAGATAGGTAATTTAGATAGAAAATTTAGAATAACAATACCTGTGCTGAAGAATCCTGCTTCAAAACTTTTATGGCATGAATATATGGAAAGAAGGAAACATTTTAAATCACCTTAAGTTTTTTCTTTCTCAACTTGCTACTGTGTTCAGAAAGCTTACTGAGGTGCTACCCATTCCCAAGGAGTTAATTAATACTTTCCATTAATAAATATCAATCACACAACCATCTTCTGAGCAGCAAAATTGATCAAGTAATCTTTTTTTTATGTGCCATATAATTTGAAGTATGTATTTCATAGTGGCTTGGTTAAAATTGCCTTAATTAGATAAGGTACTGATAAAAATAAGGTCTAGGCTATTCTTATTTTTGTCTTTCAGTTCTCTTTGAGGAAAAGGTAAAAATTATAAATTTGGCCTCAATTTGGCATTTTGGAAACACAAGAGTTTCAAAAGTGCTTTGCAGAGGGAGATGTTCAACTGCCATTGAAAGAACTCTCCTTGGTATTCTTGAAAATCCCACCCTTAAACCTTTATTAAGAATCCCTTGAAAGAGATTTTTGCTTGAAGCCATAAATCTTCCCAACAGATATGCAGGGCAAATCACCAATTAACAAGAGACATGAAGGATTTTCTTGATTACAGTTTGGACATGCATTTCTCTGGAGAGCTGCTTTTGTTCAAAACCATCCCATCTCCTCCATGTTTGACAACACAGTGTTTCACAATCAAAACCTGGACAATTTTAGTGCAACAGAAATATGGGTTTGATTAATTTGAAATGTTTTCGTGAGACAAATTTCTGTAAAATAGGTGACGTTGTATAGTTTTGACAGAACATCATTTCAGACTGGCAAAAACATTCTGCTTCTGTGTGACACAAGGGCATTGGATCCAAATGATGAATACATGTAGATGTGTCAATAAACACGTTAAAGGCTTTAGCCCTCACAACTATGATGTAGATTTGGGATAGTCCTTAGAGGAGTTTAGGTTCTTGGATCCACCATGTCCTGAACTGGCAGTAGCTTGAGGTGACAACCCACTCCCTGAGAGCAGGTGTGGGAAGCATGCCTGCCACTTTTCAGATATATATGAAAAGCTGCAGTCCATCTGTTTTCTTCCACAACGTTTTAATGGTTTTCCATATCTCTGACTATCCATGCCATTTCAGCTACAGTGAAGACAGCAGCAGAGATATTTTAAATAGCATAATGTAGTTCTCTTTGAAATCTGTTTTGCTCTGAGGAGGATTGTAGTGGGTTTTCTTTTGTTTGTTTGTTTGTGTTTAGGTTTTAAACTTTACATATTAACTACAAAAACCCAGTTTGATTAGTGATCAGAGTTCCTATCAGTGAAAAAATGGGATGCCTGGCCTTTGGGAAATTTGCTTTACTGATTTTCTGGAAGACATTGCCCAGTGTAGTCTACCAAAATAACATTCTTGAACTGTCTTTTATCTCTATTCTTCTCTATTAAGCAATGTATTGCAGGTAATGTTAGTCCCAATTATATGTAATAATTTCTTACTAAAGATGTTAGTATTGTGTCCAGTGGCTAAACCAAGACATTTTGAAGAAATGGCATATTCTTTTATTACCCATTGGATTCAGGATAACCTATTGATTTGACACTGATTTCTCACTTGAATAGTGAAGAGGCTGAAGTAGACACAGAATGAAAACCCATCTTACACAGAGGAGATGACCTATTTCTACAGTCTTGGTACACACGCATAGATTATGCCGGCACTTTAACAACACAATTGAAGTATAGCTATAGCAATCATGTAATACCCTTGCCCAAATGCTCCTGTGCTTGCCATGACACTTTATGTACATAGAGCATGGATCTCAATCCTAAAAAAACCCCCACCTATCTTGGTAAAGAGTAAACTTAAGCTGTTCCAGGGATGGTCGCCATTTCTGTGGCATAACAACCTCCCCTGTGTCTCACAGGAAAGCACGTGCTAACACCAACAGCCAGAAAGGAAAACTAAAAGGCCTTGTCTCTTCAATGCTCCCTTGCTGCACAGGAGACAATCCCATAAGTCTAACTGATCCTTACACATAACAACAAAATGCTTATGTTCTGGCCACTCAGTCTTCAAACATTTGTCATCTGAAGCACTGCCATGTCCAAATAGGAGCACAACAATTCTACCTCACGAGGCTTCAGGTCGTGGCTTCTGAAGTAACATGAAAACCCTATTTCTGTCATATCTTCTAAAAACTAGGAACATAATGTTTGTACCCACAGGGGAAAAAAAAAAAAAACAAAAAACCCAAACAAACAAACAAAAAAACCCCAACAACCCACCCTCCAAATAAATATAGCCTTTTGGGTGCATTTATGCCAAATTGTTAAGTCAAGTAAGACATATGAAATAAATCTCTACTTTTGAAATCAGATACCAGTTCCTGGAACTGATATTTTCAAACATATTATTATTATTGCTGTTATTGTTCTTGCTATTGTTATTACAGACACCCTATAATAACATGGTACTGAAGAAGTATAATCTTAATTTCTTGATCCCTGTAATAAGGTAGTTTTCTCAAAACCTTAAGCAAATACCAGCATGCCTTATGGAACCCAGTACAGGGGTCAAATGGGTGAAATTTCAAGTGGTCTTTTCTACCTTAAATGCTAAAAATCATGCAACTAATACTAAACAATGTATTATCTTGGAGACAAACATCAATGTTTTACAGATTTTATATACTACAACTAATTTAAAAGGTTTTAATTGTGTCTGCAACTATAAACATGCCACAGAGCATAAAAGATTATTTTCTGTTCTATTAACAAAAATGAACATAGATCCAAACCATGATAGCCCATACCCACAAAATGGGAATGTTACTGCTTTCACACCTCTTCAGTTTGTGGTTTAGAGGCTACAAGACAAGTTGATTACGTTCATGTTGCCAATTATAAGACTTGAGGGAATTTTCCTGTCTTTCAATGAAGTAATGTCTTCAGTTGATTACAAGGAAGATTGGAAAACAAATTCTTTAATGAAATATGTGACATAGTTGTACTAAATACAATCACACATGGCTCACCAAAGCTGCCAATAAAGTGAAACAAATACAGCCCTCAAATGTTTCCATTAAATAACTAATTAGAGGTTTTCTAGTATGCAGCTTCATAGAGTACAAAGAATAAATCACATAAAATAAAGGCAAGACACTTAACAATCCAATTTCATGCAGAATTCCAACCCCTGAAAAGTTTGAAGCCTCAGGCACTTAGAATTTACTGTTCTCATTCAGAGAAAAGATTTGCAGACCTAAATGATTTTTTTTTTTTTTTTTTTTTTTTAAATCAAATGATCCATCTGTTTACTAGAACAATTCACTGCAAAGCCAAAGAGGTCATGTCAGGGTAAAACTTCCATCTCTCAGCAAAGGGTAAACCAAACAGGGTGTCAGGTTGAACTATTTGAAGTATAAAGTGACATCAGATAATGTTTGATAATGGTCAGATTGTATGATCTTTCTGTTGCCACATTTTAAAAACTTGGATAGAAAGAATCATTTTCTTGAACAGTATGACATTAATAAAGGTTTATATTTCTATGTCATTATACTAGCTTTACACTGTCGAGTAGCATTGATAACAAAGTTTATATATAAAAATGCATATTCTTTCCAACTTAGTAACAGCCACACCATCAGACAAAGAAGCATTTGTCAGTAGGTTATGAATTTCTAAGTTAAATCAAGGCTATGGGCATATGCCAGAGAATATTTCTCATCTTCTCCCATTTTAGAATGAGGGATTCCATTTATTTCAAATTGCTAATTTGCAATAAGGTTGGAATGCTTTGATGTAGAACTTAGTGGAAGGGGGAAGAGAGTAAAACCAGGACAGAATATGTTCTTGTGGAATCAGCACATTGAGTAGGAAAATGTTTGTTTGAAATGAAACTAAACCATATTACCTAAATTTAACATTACCAAAAATTTGAATGGTGTTTGTTAGGTTTACAGTAGAGCTTCTACTAAAATCAAGGGAGAACTCCCTTTAAATGGATTATATTCACAAAATTAGGATGTGTTCTTGTTTCCTAATAATAGAGATTCTTCAAATGTCATCACCATTCCAAGAATTAGCAGAATATAGAGAATATAAGAGTTGATCTCAGTGAGGTAATTGCCCCCACTTGTTTGGTTGCATTTTTTTTTCCTGTTCCATGCATTGGAGGAAGGTGGGTGGAAATGCTCTATTAGTGACTCTGTAGATAGTACAGTCTAGTGGAGAAAACCGAATTAAGAAAAAAAACCTGTATTGACAGTATCATGTATATGCTTACAATTCGCAACCTTACCCAGTGAAAGTACAGCACTGTGTCCCAACCAGAGTTTATTGGATGTATTTGCAACATTAGATATGGTACAGCTCTCTGGAGCCCAGGGCTCAAAAGACAGCCTGTTCTGTTGAATCCAGATTTCCTTTCCATGAACATAAATACCAGTCATAAACTCCATCAGAAAATTCCAAGATCCCTTTTTACTCATATGTTTTTCAAAAGTTCTTCTTAATGCCAAAGTTGAAATTTTTAGAGCATTTTCTTTTCTGCACTAATGACTTCTCTGTACCTGATTTGCAATACTGTTTTACAGAAGGTCTGCTGTCTAAAAGCGAGTTCTGTCCCTATTCCATCTTTAGCCAACATAGAGAAATGGGCAACTCCAGAGGCTTTTTAATGGATGGATCTTAAACACCTGTCTTAGAACTGATGAATCATCTTCTGGAAGTGCCTGTTTCTGCCCTTTTACTGCGTGACTGCTTTAGACTTGGCCTAATGACTTTTCCAGCATCTGAAGTTAGGCAAGAGGAATCCAATCTTTACATGTAATACTAGAGGTCTGCTTGAGTGCAGGACCTTGTTCTGCTTGGAAAAGATGTTCACAGAAAGGCATCATCACTATCTAGCTTTAGACATATTTAACACAGGTCATTGAGTTAGGAGTCTCTCCTGTAGTCAAAGTCTGTGAAGAAGCAGTGAGACTTCTAAGAGCTCTGAATCTGAGTGGTTTGGCTGAAACATCAATCATCTGATTGAATCATTTGAATCAAGCAGTTTCTTTGATTATTTTTTCAAAAAATTCTAAATCAGCTCTTTGCATTCATAAATTATTTAAAAACTGAACTGGATATAAGGGATAGACTAATTACTCTTCTGTTTCCTTTAACACCATTCATTACCTTTCTCCTACTATTACACAAGGACAAATAGACAAATGCAACTATATTTCCCTGGCCAGCAGTTTTGCAGTACAAGAGGAAATTGCTCAAGCCATAGTAAAGGACTTCTTTTGAATCTTACATGTACACAATGTGTGTGCTTCTCTCTTTGTTCCCTTTGTCATTTACCCATTCTTGTATTTCAGAAAAAACCATAATGAGCTCTCTGTGCAATTAAGATCTTGTCCTAATGTCTACATTAAAGGTCTTGACTCCCTCTTAATTTCCCTTTTAACAAAATGCTTAATTAAACTCTCTTTAAGGCTCCTTGGTGTTGAATGTCATAATAGTCTATCAACAGAAAAAATCTTTTCCACATTTTTCTTTAAACCTGCACCACTTCTTGGCTTATAGAAATTACACTGTCAATGTGCAATACTTGCATCAACACTCTAATAAAGCAAACAGGGCACATGATGCTACTATTTATTCTTCCAGTAAAAAATTCTAGGATGATCTTTTATTTACATGACTCTGGAATTGCAGGAGTTCCTCTATCAGGCACAATGTTTCTTCTTCTTGTGCGTCATTTTGGAAAATGCTTTTCCCTTTGAAATTTGTGAAGATGACAGAGAAATTGTAGTAGATCTATGTAAAATATCAGCATCAAAATCGAGTCCTATTCTCCAAACACGATACACATAGACACTAAGCAGGTGAAGAAAATAATAATAAATCTGGCTATTCTCAATAGAAACCAGTAGAGTTCCCTGTGTTCTGCCATGTTCTGTACAATATACATGAAGTGTGATCATGACGACAAAAAATTGACTCTCTACTCTGTTTTCACTTCTCTTTTGAGTTTTAACATACAAGTGTTTCATTCTTACTGCTTGTTTTCAAAGCCATGGATAAATTCTTCCAAAGCTCTATAGCTAAACAGTGAAAATGCTGTTGTGAAAACATATGTGTTGCTGTCTTTCTGTTTCTTCTTTCAAATCCATTCCTTTGTATGCTTCATTTATACTACTTTTGAGATTATTAGACACACAGGCTAGAGGTAAAATACTGATATTACATAGATTTAATCTTGTAAGAAAACAGATGCCATCTTTAAAATGATTTAAAGAGTACAGGTGCTTTATATTAATCAAATTCTTTTTTGCTTTAACTATGTCAATTGAGGTGCTTATCTGTTCATGTTCTGTTCAGATAAATTACTGCTACTCATGTTTGAGGGCATGTTTAAGAGTTTTTAGACTAGTTATAGATATTATACCATTTCAAAGCTACCATAAATACTATACTCTAACAGCTATAGTTCATCTGGATAACATTCAAGCTGATTCATAACCATTGCCATCTACTGTGCTACAGTAACAAAGCATAAAAGCATGTTGTTATTAGTCTGTGCAGACTGCACTAGACCTATACAGTAAATATTTCTGAGGTGGGTATCACAGCCTTACCTGCTTCACTATCACTGTATATTCACATACTATAGTTGTTAAGAATTTATTGCCAAGATTGTAGCCTGTGCTATATGTTCAAAACTATTCCACTTCCTTATTGGAGTAGGCTGTTAGCAGGAGAGGCAGAACTGGTGATATTCTTCTCATTTTTCATTGGGAAAGATAGTTTTAAACGGGGGGAGGACAACAGGAAGAAAAATTATTCAGATAAAAAGAAAAATTAAACCTTTTTTGACTCAAAACATAGAGGTTCAGGTGATGAACATTTCCAGTGAGTTGTAAGCCTGTTACTTTTCAGTATCACCAACAAAATTAATTGCAAAGTAGAAAGCTAATCAAGGTGAGACTACTAAAAACCTTTTTAAGTGCCAAAGATGACACTGGAAAAGATAAGGTGTGACCTGGCTGACATTGCAAGGTATAGCCATAGGAAGTGCTTCCTGAGAGAAGGGAACAGGAGCGGGCAAAAGCAATCAGAAAATTTGTCCGTGAATTTCACATGATGTTATTATGCTACCAGAAAGAGATAAAGGAAAAAGTGAGGGAGGAGAAATGGGGGAAGTAATACTGAAGACACTTGGAATGGAATATATTGAAGGAAACCAGGGAACAGGCAGACGCAGAAACTTAGAAAAAGTGTCAGCAATGCTCTAATGAGAAGTGGGAAGCATTAGAATAGCTTCAGCAAGCCTAGTAGCATAGCCATAACCCTGAGAAACCTAAGGGCATTTGGGAACTTAAACAAGGCCTCATATCTAGTCTGAATGCTATGAAGGTAAATGAAAATCTTTAGCAAGAGTGCCACTTGAGTTCTTATTCCAGTGTTAGGGAAGTTACTCACTGTTCATCAAAAGACTGCACTGTTGAGAAGACGACTGGGTTATGCATTAAATATCTGGATAGAAAAATAAAATAAAATAATCCTCTGAGGATACAGGAGTTCTTATCCCTCTCTGAAGAATATTCCCCTCCTTATTTTCTTTGACAGGAGTAAAAATGTTCAGTGTTTGACAGGGCCTGGGCCCTAAGAATTTTCTCCAGTCATCACTATCTTTTTACTGTCCTCCTGCTGCCTATCTTGTAAAATATGTTTTCCCAAACACAGTGCCAGCCACCACTCTTCTTCAATGAAATTCTTCTGAGAGACTCACAAGTGTCACATCAACCAATCCAGCACCTCATTATAAAATGGGGAGAAACACTGGGAAAAGAAAGCAAACAGAAAAGAAAAATGTAAATAGCATCACTTCTTGGTTACCAGGTGCATCTTATCTTATCTCTCCTGTCTCCCAGGCTGTACATTCCTTAGGAGTCTTAACAAGTGCTTTGTAGAAAGTTTATCACAGCATCATGCATCTGTTCTAGCACAGTGACAACATCACAGAGCTACTTTTCAGCTATTGTATGTTACCTCATGCAGTGCTACTCTGGGATTAATATATGTCACACAATTTGTGTTTTGCAATAGCAAAACAGAAGTCAAGATATTTGGATTTTTTTGTCACCTTTCTAGGATGAAACCCCAGAAATTAGTGCCAAACTTAAATTCTAATCAGACTGCAACATGAGGAGATGCAGGAATAAAATGAGTATTTCATTTTTCACTCTGTTTCTTTATGCTGAGATTTGTTGCTGCTTTGTTGAATTTAAACATGTTGTTCAGATTACATGAAATTTGGAAAATTGAACTGTCCTTACACCAAAATGTAAAAGAGATTTATAAAAGGTGTCCTGAAGCTGGGACTTGCCATAGATCCCTATATTCTAAGCAATACTGTTAAACTTATTAGCTATCTATATAATAGCAAATACTTTTAAACCTATAACTAGACATTCAAAGCATGTGTACTTTTATATATGCCCATCCAGTTTCTGTTTGGCTCTATTACTGCATAATCAAGTGTGCTGATTTCAGTTGATATCAATAAAATTTAATCACATATTCATGGCATATTAGCCATTTTTAACCTAGCCCTGTCAAAGATTTTCCCTTGAAGCAAGTTGTGTGGGTGAGCACTTTCTTTGCAGTGCCTATAGCATAAATTTGCATTTTTCCCTCCACCTAACAAGACATCATACTAAAGGAGGAATCAGTCATTTTTTTCTCTTGTTACACTGGTCTTTTATATTTTCTATTCATATTTGAAAATTACAGTGGTAATACTTCTCATCTACTTCATTATTTTCTGAAGTTTCCTAATCTGCTTTTCTGACAATCTCAGTGATAGGTGGGTTGTATAAATAGAGTAATTTTTGCCCAGTGGCTTAATGCATTTTGTTGGTAAGTAAAAAAAGGATAGTTTCATGGCTGGGATTAGACCTTAGAGATTACAGTTTAACTTCTTAAACTCCAGTCAATTTTTACATCATCATCTACACATATAAAACTGAACTGCAATTTGCATAAGCCTAATAAGTCCACTTATAAACCCCTCCATTTAATACATATTTTTTTCCTCCAGGTAAACCAAGGCATGTTCATATTAGTACCATATGACAACAGGTCTTACGGCTCATATTATAACAATGAACAAGAGCAATATTTCACTTTTGAGCTAACAAGACACAGGAGAGCTGCTGAACAACTCCTGGCCTCTTATTTCTTGTGTCAATGCACTGTGGTCGTCATGGACTTAATAGTAGCTAATATTAAGAACAGAGCTAAACCCAAAGTTTCAGTTAGCTAACAAACAATTCCACTCTTGTCATTACTTCCTTGTAAAAGAAATGAGTGTGCTACTGCATAACTTCACTTCCACATGGAAAAGAATTACACTCACTCATTCATTAGTTGTGCCACCATTTTGTGACAAAAAGGAAAGAAAATATACACCCATTTATTAGTACTAGAACATGTCAATCCTCTTTAAAGTGATAAAAAGCAGCAAAGAATTTAGGGCTATATACGTTTTACTTTCTAAATCTCAGGTTTTAGAGTATTATTTCTTCTAAAGATACTTTAAATTAAAAGTGCCACTGATAAGCAGAACTGCTAATTCCTACTGCTAGCCAAAAATAGGAAGTCTGAAATTATCAATTACTTAAAATAATTGCTTTGTCACCAGGTACAGGCTACTGGGAAATAGTGTGTATGCAACAAATGGTTTATTTTGTTACGAGTTCAGTTGGAGTTACTTTCTTAGATGCTGTGTGTGAAAGATTTGGGCAGCTGTAAGGAGGAAGCTGAGATTTGTTGCAGGAAAACCAGCCAGGGAGTTAGTCTGGGGTGAAACAGGCTCTCCAGCCATGTTTTCTCTAGTAATTGCCACAGGGAAGTAAGGACTCCCTAGAATGTACATTTTGCTGTACATCACCAGTGCAGAAGGAATAAAGCAAAGGCAATGCTTATTTAATGAGGATCCATGCCTATGAATAATATTTTCAGCCTCAGACTGAATTCCAAATCTCAAAGTACATAACAGAAATACATCCATTTACTACAAGATGAAACATTACACCTAACCTATAATCACTGGAAGGCTTATTTTTTAAAACTCTCTGTCCACTATTGAAATAAAGACTTTTTTTTTCCAGTTAAAAGAAAGAAGAGTAAAGACATCATGCTGAGGAAATTATGCAAATTGTTTAAACAGAGTCCATACAAACCAATTAGTCTGAAAATCAGAGGTGACATATTTTATGACTAATACCAGTTTAAGCTTTTATTTAGGAGCCTATAAATAAATATACCCTCACAGGAATACGTGCGAAAGAAGATAGAGTATCTACAGAAGAGGACCAGATTAATTTTCCATAACACTAATATGTTATATTAATGTACAATAACCTCTAAAGATCAGTTCATTTAGAAATTACTGAATTCCTATTATGATCCTGTAGTCACGAGTTTACACAGCGTCTACAGACTGAAAAATTTGGTAAGACCATGGACATAATGTCCAGATGCCTGGGGAGTCTTATAACAGCCCCTTTGATTCAGAATATACTAGAGCAAGAATTCATTTGGTGATTCTCCTTGTGTCCACAATAACACCACCTGCCTTAAAATGGCTGCTTTGAGTCAGCTCTTCCCCAAAGCAGAGAGTCGGCTAGTGCTCTCCAGTGCATTGCATGCTCTTAATGGTGATGCAGTATTTTTTCCCAAATACCACAGCATCTATTCATTTGGGAATCTGCGGTAAGCTGGACCAAGGCCAGGAAGTAGTCCCCCTGCTTGGACTGTTTCTGGTAGAAGCACCATCCACAAAACTGCTGCTTCTAGCAGAATGACTAGAGGTGAATGGAAATTGTACTCATGACTTCATAAGGAACTTTGACACTCAATTTATTATTTTTTTTTTCTTATTTAGGTACCAAGTAAAAAGAATATAAAAAGTCTGATGTATTTGGTTGCTGAAGAGGACATTCTCTAATTTTGTGTTTACTGAAGTATGTAGTAAGATCTATGAGAAGCGGGAAGGCAGACAGCAGGATCAGCGCTGGCACCTGTGGGTTCTGTTGCGCCTGCTTTTTTTTCTTTTGAACAGGGGGTTTCCTCAACGGGGGGATGACCCAGAGAGACAGCAAAGAGGAGCAGTCTGCAACTCTCGTGGGCATGCTCCTAAGAGTGACACAGCCAGGGAGCATTGCTGGGAAGTTGCGGGAGATTTAAACACGGTGAAAACAGAAGCACCACCATATCACAGGCAGTGAGACAGCTACAGCCGTCTCTGCAAAACACCACCAGCAGCGCGTGCATGTGGGGGCTGGGCTGTGGAGCGCAGTAGCCTGACACAAACATCAGCAGTAGTCAGACAGGTTTGTATGCTAAGACGAAATAGAAATCAAATTAAAAATGCAAACAAATAAAATAGAATAATTAAAAAAAAAAAAAAAAAGTCATGGTCATAACACAGCTGAGAGCCACAATGAGGAAGAAGGATGTGGGAACTCAGAGTGCCTGCACCAGTCACGCAGCCATGCAGGCCTCTGGTTGTGGTGAGTGCCTGAGCCTGGCACTTGAACTAGATGAAGTCAGAAACACTGTGTATGATGTGACCAAATAAATGACCTGCTCAGGCAGGTGGTAGAACTGAGAGAGGAGGTGGAAAGATTGAGAATATTCAGAGAATGTGAAACTGAGACAGATTAATGGAGCCACACCCTTAGGCCAAGGCAACAGGAAGAGGCCTTACAAGTAGTGGAGGACCCCCTATCCTCTTGTCATCATCCAGAAAGAGCAGACATGGGGGATGGGGGGCTTGGAGGCAGGTCTCAGCTCAGAGGGGAAAGAGAATCGTCTCCCCACCTCCCCCCTTGCCCTCACTTGATGGGTATGGACCCCTTGAATTTGAGGCATCTTCCGATGAGAAAATCATGGAACCATTGGTCTGAGATAAGGAGCAGTGTGAGTGGAAATAGGTCTCTGTGGCACAAAAACCAGAGCAGGCCTGTTCTCTTAAGAAGTGCTCTGCCTGCAGTACCCCTGCAGAATAAACAGGGAGCTACTCAAGGAGAGGATCCCCTCCTCCCTTACCACCAGGTAAAAGGAGAGGACCCAAGAGACAAGGGGGAATCGAGACAGGTCCCTGCTCAGTGAGACAGGCAAGTCGTACCCCGGCCTCCCCCCCCCCCCCCCCCCCCCC